>JAJPUD010011780.1:0-52768 GCA_023553655.1 Myrmecobius fasciatus
AGATCATTATACACGGCAACAATAGTAGTATATGACGATCAGTTCTGATGGACATGGCTCTCTTCAACAATGAAATGCTTCAAACCACCTCCAATTGTTCACTGAAGAAAACCATATACACCCAGAAAGAGGGATGTGAAATGTGGACCACAATATAATATTCTCATACTCCTTGATTGATGTTTGCTTACATTGTGTTTCCTTTATCTGATATATTTTTTGTGTAGATAAGATTTTTTTTTTGCAGAACAATGATAAGTTTGGAAATATTTATACATATATTCGATTTCCCAATATTTTAACATAATTAACATGTAGTGGATATCCTGCCATCTAGGGGAGGGGTGGGGAGTTGGGGGGAAAATTTGTAACAGAAAGCTATGTAAGGGTTATTATTGAAGAATTACCCACACATATGTTATGCAAATAAAATAAAATAAAAAAAGTAATGTATATACTAACAAAAAATATTCACCAGACTGAAGGGAGGAGTTTGAATTCAGCAAGAATTCTCTGTGATTGGTGGTCCTCAAAGGCTTATGATCCTCAAAGTAGTTTGCTCTTTCCAACTACATGTAAGGAAGATCAAATAGATAAAGAATATCTATTGCCAGAATTTCATCATGCATATGATATCATTAATTGCAGAGTTAAAAAGGAGAAGATGCCTAAATTGGCTTTAGGAAATTTTAGCGTGCTTTATCTACTTAAAAATTCTTACGAAACAAAGAACTCCATATTCTATATAATCATTTTAACTGTGTTTCTCTATGACTGCAAAACCTTAAAAAAGAAGAATTAAAATGAGAGCCTTGGTGGATATGTGCAGGGTGGAATAAACACTAATAAGGAATCAAAGAGAAAAACAAGAATAAAGATACTATAAAACATTTTCATAAGAAAAATGAAAGCAAATAAGTAGCATATTGAGATGAAGGGATGGCAAGTGAATAGCTTGACTATTACATTGACACTCTCACTATTTTGAAATAAAGTAAAAATGAACTCTAATATTTTGGTTGGATACTCTGTAACTAACTTTTGGAAGACTATTATAGAAAGGAACTTCCAAATCAATTCTACTTTAGAATGTAATTCCTCCAAATTTGTTTAAGCAACATGCTATATTATGATGTGACTTTCAGTGTTAAAAATAACTTGAGCAATGGACTCAGTATAAGGTGATTAAAACAGATAAAACTATGAATAAGTATACTGTATAACTGAGATACTGATTGTTTTTTGGCAGTGGCTTGTTCTAAGTTAATTAATCACTGCATTAAGGATCACAAGTGTTCATAGTGTAATTATTGTGATAGAAACTGAACATTTGTCATTTTAAGATGCCATATAATCTTGAGAAATAATCCCTTTATTAACATTATTATAAAGTGACTTTCATTTTTTATATTCGTTCTGTTTGAATAGTTCATAAAAAATTTACCCAATCCTTTAGAAATAGGGTCATCTTCAATAGACTGCTTGTTATTCAGATTTACTTAGATTTAACCAAATCATATTTATGTGTAAAAGAAGCTTCCAATTGAAAATTACAGAATAAAATATATCAATCCCTATAGAGGTTAAATTTTGCTAGATCTATTTTTTCTTCTTTTTGTTCTCATTTTCTCTTCCTTTAAGACTGATATTTGTTGGGAAAAGGTAAACAGGTCATTCAAAGGAAAAGGAAAGGTCATAATATACACTTATACATACATGCATAAATATATATATATATACACATATATTCTTATACATAATGCATATACATGTACACATATACATGCATGTGGATTGTGTGCTTAGGTGTGTGAGTGTGCAGAAAGTAATTCCTTCACAATTATTCAGAGAAAGTGCTATATAAAAATGTGTATTGAAGTATTAAAAATAATTTAAATAGGGGCAGCTGGATGGTGCAGTGGATAGAATACCAGCCCCTCAGTCAATAGAACCTGAATTCAAATCTAGCTCCAAACACTTTAAAACTTATTAGTTGTGTGATCCTGGACAACTCAATTCCAATTGCTTCAATAATAATAATGATGATGATGATGATGATGATGATGATAACAATATAAATACACAGATTAGCACATGTACAAATGCTGTGAAAGGAAAAGCTGCCGAGGTAAATGCACAGAATAAAACCATACATGATCAACTGAACACTTTTGTGTACTTATGAATTAGTGAGTTTGTTTCCTAAAGCTTATATGCATTATCTTTTTTATTCATCAAGATCTATTTATTTGTTTCTTTGAATTTTTCACTTGAACTTGTGATGTCAATGATATATGGAACTCAAAATGAGAAGCCTTGTCTTCAGTTTACACTCTTTGAATGTTCTTGAAGTCTCCAAAAAAAGAGAGGAAATTTCATGGTTCCAAGGAAGTCAAAATAGAAATTAGGTGATATAGTGAGCTGCCCCTAGAGTTGGGAAGACCTGAATTCACTCAATTCACCAAATCTCAGACATTTACCAACTGAGTAACTCTGAATAAATCACTTAACTTCCGTCTACTTCAGTTTCTTGAACCATAAAATGGGAATAATAAAATTTCATCTTTTCTAAGGAGCAAACAAGTAAACATCTATAACTATTTAGCATGGTATCTAGCATTTAGAAGGTGCTTAATAAATGTATGTTTTCTTCTTTCCTTCCCATGACAAATCATGGATTTATCTTCATATAACTGCTTTTTCCTTTTCTTCATTCTCTGACACTGAACTCTCAGTTGTCTGCTATAGGCATGTTCCATTCAGTATGTTATAATTTCATGCACCCCAGGTAACAGAAAGGAGATGATAGGAAATAAAAATGTCCTCCCTCCTCACTCACCAACCCCTCTTAACATCACCTTATTTTCTTTTTTTAATCATCACAGATAGATTATGTTCTCCATGGCAGTAGCATGTAAGTAAACACAATGAAAGATGCAGATATTAGAACACTGAATATGGAAGCTTGAAGAAAGCTGAATAGTAGCTTGGTGTATTTATGTCTAAGCTAGTATGATCAATCAAGAGATCAACAAAATAACCAACAACTAAACAGCAAGAATATATTTTTTAATAAAGCAATTAGATGCCAAATATTGGGACTACAAAAACAAAGTCAGTATTTTTTCCAATTAACTTAGATTTTAATTGAAGAAACAAGATGTAAAGTGAGATGCAGAAAAAAATTGAAATGAAGGAGATGAAACATAATTATAAAGGAAAAGACTTGATCAGTTGATGATGTGAAGAGGTTTGAAAAGAATCTCCTAAAAATGATATATGCGATGAATCTTAAAAGAAATGAGAATGGAAGCTTAATCTCAGTTCTGAATTTAAATTCCACATGGCAAAATGGAAATTCATTCAATTCCTACTTCTGACTTATACTGACCATGAGCATGTCATAACCTCTCAGTGTTATAGATAAAATTCAGAACTTTAATTTGTAAAGTAGTTGTATTTACATTAGTAGGAAGTTCCCCTAATGGAAAGGCCCTGTACCAAAGATATTGCAAGTTTACTATATATATACAGGATTTTTTTATTATTTGATTGTTTTACTTTTTTATGATTTCTATTTAGATAATGAAATTTAAAAGTTCATTAGTATGAAATTACAAGTCTCTCTCTCTCTCTCTCTCTCTCTCTCTCTCTCTCTCTCTCTCTCTCTCTCTCTCCACACCTTTGTTGTGATATTTATTATCCAGTTAGTCATGTTTAAACTATGTTGTATGTACTCATATATGTAAGAAGCAATTTTGAATATTATATTTTACTCTACTTTAGAAACAAGACAACTTTTCAAAATTATTCAACTATTTAATATATATAGATACAGTTATTAAATATTTAGCTTTCATATAGTTATCACCTTAGATTTTATTTGTTACATTTGATTTTTTTTTTCTTAATGCAGTAAAGTACTGTATAAGTAATACTAAATCTTACATCCTCAAAATAAAGATATCAGCACTACAAGGAAAAAACAAACCATTTGTATTGTGTTAATGGCAGTACTGATCATCATATCTTATACTTAAGGGGATTTCAGAATTCTCTGACAACCTCATCCCCAATATATATATATTATATATATTATAAAAATATTTAAATGTTAAATATTAATATATAATATATATATATATATATATATATATAATTATTGCTTTAAAGTGTATATATATATGTATATGTATATATATATATATACACTTTAAAGCAATAATTATTTTCAATAAACTTCTCCAAACGTTTTCAAGGAATACTTTTACAAAGATATAGTAGAAATACAATCTGACTAATTATAGACAAGTACTTTAAAGATTAGCACTGAGAGATTATGACATGCCCATGGTCAGTATATGTCAGAAGCAGGAATGTTTCCATGTTGCCATGTGGAATTTAAAGTAATTTTCTTAGGAAATCCTGACATGTTATAGCAGGAATTCTTTTTTTCAGTATTCTCACCTTTAAATGACATTCTCTTGAAATTTCAGTAGTTGTAGCATTGTGTTTATACTAGGGGAAACTATACTGTACTTGAGGTCATTTAACTGGATTCTGTTACAAACCTTTTAAGAGACCAATTTCACTGAGCTATAGTTATTTCACTGTTTCAGTGAGAACTTTACTATGGCTAATTTAATCTAAGAGATTATTCAAAGTTTTGTAGAAATGGAATTTCCAATTGAGATAAACAACAACAACAACGACAACAGCAACAACAACAACAATAACAAATACTTTAGATATGTGCTGTCTTATTTTGGGACATAAGAAAGCCATAGTACAAACTTATTAGGGCATTAATTGCATCCAAACTGTGCTCAGTTCATGATCAAAAAACTAGTATGTGAATAAAACAACAAGAATAACAAGAGATTTAAGGTAATTTGACATGAAAAAAAATCATATTAATGGATATAGAACTGATCTTAGAGATACAAAATATGTGGACCAAGTCCCACCTCTGACAAAGATAGCTGGGTGAAAGGTATTCAAAATATCATATATCACTCCTTTATTGGTCTTAGAAAACTATTATTTTAGGAAAGAATAAAGTGTCTCAGTAGGAAAAAAAAGGGAAAATTGTTTTGTCTTTGTTAGCTGAATAAAATTTTAAAAATTATTTTTATTAAAACTTTTTTTTTTATTTTTCAAAACACATGCATGGACAATTCTTCAACATTAGCCCTTGCAAAAACTTGTGCTCCAATATTTCCTCCCTTCCTCCATGCACTCCCTTAGATGGCAAGTTGTCCAATATATGTAAAACATGGTAGAAATATATGTTAAATCCAATATATGCATAAATATACAATTATTTACCTGCACAAGAAAAATCAAAATAAAAAGAGAAGCAAAATAAAATGCAAGCAAACAACAACAAAAAGAATGAAAATGCTATGACATGAACCATATTCAGTTCTACAGTTCTCTCTCTGAGTGTTCCTCTCACTGAACAATTGGAAGTTCTTTGAATCATCTCATTGTTGAAGAGAGCCATATCCATTAGAACTGATCATTGTAAAATCTTGTTGCAGTGCATAATGATCTTTTGGTTCTGCTCATTTCATTTAGCATCAGTTCATGTAAGTCTCTCCAGGCCTTTTTAAATCATCCTGCTGGTCATTTCTTACAGAACAATAATATTCCATATCACTCAAATCAATGAATTCATATTCAGCCATTCTCCAGTTGATGGGTATCCATTCAATTTCCAGTTTCTAGCCACTACAAAAAGAGCTGCCACAAACATTTTTGCACATATGGGTCTCTTTCCTTCCTCTAAGATCTCTTTGGGATATATAAACCCAGTAAAAAGACTGCTGGATTAAAGGGTATGCACAGTTTGATAACTTTTTGAGCATAGTTCCAAAGTGCTCTCCACAGTGGTTGGATCCAGTCACAGTTCCACTAACAATGTATCAGTGTACCAGTTTTTCCACATCCTCTCCAACTTTCATCTTTATCTTTCCCTGTCATCTTAGCCAATCTGAGACATGTAGTGGGATCTCAAAGTTGTCTTAATTTGCATTTCTCTGATCAATAGTGATTTAGAGCACCTTTTCGTATGACTACAGATACTTTCAATTTCTTCATCTGAAAATTGTCTGATCATATCCTTTGATCATTTATCAATTGGAGAATGGCTTGAATTATTATAAATTTGAGTTTTTTCTCTATATACTTTAGAAATGAGGCCTTTATCAGAACCTTTAAATGTAAAAAAATGTTTTCCCAGTTTATTGATTCCCTTCTAATCTAGTCTGCTTAATTTTGTTTGTACAAGAACTTTTTAACTTAATATAATAAAAAATTAACTGCTTTTTAAATTAATAATGATCTCTACTTCTTCTTTGGTCACAAATTCCTTTCTCTCCACAGATCTGAGAGGTAAACTATATTATTTTTATGTTCCTCTAATTTGTTTATAATATCAATCTTTATGCCTAGATCATGAACCCATTTTTACCTTATCTTGGTGTTCTGTTTTAGATGTGGTCAATGCCTATTTTCTGCCATACTAGTTTACAATTTTGCCAGAAGTTTTTGTCAAATAGTGAGTTCTTATCCCAAAACCTGGGGTCTTTGGGGTTGTAAAACACTAGATTACTATAGTCATTGACTATTTTGTCCTGTGAACCTAACCTATTCTACTGATCAACTACTCTGTTTCTTAGACAGTACGAAATGGATTTGATGACCCTTGCTTTATAATATAGTTTTAGATCTTGTATAGTTAGGTCATCTCCATTTGCATTTTTTTCACTAATTGCCTTGAAATTCTTGACCTTTTGTTCTTCCAGATGAATTTTGTTGTTATTTTTTCTAGGTCAGTAAAATAGTTTCTTGGAAGTTTGATTGATATAGAACTATTTAAATAGATTTATTTTAGGTAGTATTGTCATCTTCATTATATTTGCTCAACCTATCCAAGAACACTTCATAATTTTCCAATCATTTAGATCTTATTTTATTTGTGTGGAAAGTGTTTTGTAGTTTTGTTGATATAGTTCCTGACTTTCCCTTGGCAGATAGATTCCCAGATATTTTATACTATTCACAGCTATTTGAAATGGAATTTCTTTTTGTATCTCTTGCTATTGAACTTTGTTAGTGATGTATAAAAATGCTGATTATTTATGTGTATTTATTTTGTATCCTAGAACTTGGCTAAAGTGGTGAATTATTTCCAATAGTTTTTATAGTTGATTCTCTAGGGTTCTCTAAGCATACCAACATATCATTTGCAAAGAGTGATAATTTGGTTTCCTTTTTACGTGGTCTAATTTCTTTAATCTCTTTTTTCCCTCTTATTGCCAAAACTAGCATTTCTAATATAATGTTGAATAGTAATGGTGATAGTGGGCAACCTTTTTTCACCCCTGATATTATTGGGAGTTGTTCTAGTTCATCCCCATTACATATTATGTTTGCTAATGGTTTTAAATAGTTGCTACTGATCATTTTAAGGAAAAGTCTATTTATTCCCATATTTTTGAATGTTTTAATAGGAATGGATGTTAGATTTTATTAAATACTTTTATACATCAATTGATATGATCATATGTGTTTTTCTTCATTTGATTATTGACAGAGTAAATTATGCTAATAGTTTTCCTAATATTGAAGGAGTCCTGCATTCCTGGTAGAAATCTTACTTGGTCATGTTGTATTATCCTGGAGATGATTTTCTGTAGTTTCTTTGCTAATATTTTATTTAAGATTTTGACATCAATATTAATTAGGGAGAGTGTTTTATAATTTTCATTTTCTGTTTTCATCTGACCTAATTTAGGTATCATTAACAAGTCTATGCCATAAAAGGAATTTGGGATGAGACCTTCATACCCTATTTTTTTTCAAATAGTTTATATAGTATTAGAGTAATTTGTTCTTTAAATGTTTGGTAGAATTCACCTGTAAATCCATCTGGTCCTGGAGATTTTTTTCTTAGTGAGTTGATTAATAACTTGTTCTATTTCTTTCACTAAAATGGAACTACTTAAGTAATTTATTTCCTCTTCTGTTAATCCTGGCAGTCTATATTTTTTGTAGATATTCCTCCATTTCACTTAGGTTATCAAGTTTATTGGCATAAAGTTGGGCAAATTTTTTTTGCTCCTAATTATTGCTCCCTTTTCATTTTGGGGTCTAACAATTTGATTTTCCTCTTTCCTTTTTCTAATAAAATTAATTAAGGAATTTTATATTTTTTCATAAAACCAACTCTTGATTTTATTTATTAATTCAATAGGTTTTCTTTACTTTCAGTTTTATTAGTCTCTCCTTTCATTTATAGAACTTCAAGTTTGGTATTTGATGAGAGGGGGATTTAATTTATTCTTTTTCTAGCTTTTTTAGTTGCAAGCCCAATTCATTGATGTTCTCTTTCTCTATTTTTTGCAAGTAAGCACCTTCTTCTGCTGATCTACTGGCTTGCAACTAGGATAGAGTAGACAACACTGCTGAAGATTCCTCCCCATAGATTCTCCATGGTGCAAAGCTCCCACCACAAGGTCTGCACCTTCTCACTGGTGTCTGTGCTCATCCTACTTGCACTTGCCCCACCTCTCTCCATGCTCGATTGAAACAGAACTCTTCTGGAGATCCTCAAAATTATCTTCTATGATAATTTGTTGCACTTCCAATATTTATGGATTCTACCAGTCCAGAGCTAAGTCAGAGGCAGAATTTACTAATTAGTCTGAGGGTAATGAGAGAAGATCAGAAAGAAATGTGTGTCCTCTCTACTATTGTGGCTCCACCCCCTAACTTGCTCTCTTTTGTGCTGCTAAGCAAAAATATCTGGGAATTTTGGGGGGAAACAAAAAAATCTCAAGATATTGAGATTGACCAAGAAGAAAACTTTCAGACCATCAAATCACCAATAAAAGTGTAGCTATAAAGTCAGAATGGATCTTAAGGTTCTATCTAGTCAATCTTTATTCAGCAGATAAGAAAACTGAGGCAGAGAGCTATTATATGATTTGCCAATTTGAATTCTGGTCTTCTGACTTCAATCATGTACCAATTCCACTATACTGCTTTTAATTACAGTAGCTCAATTGGGTTACATGACTTTCAACATGAATGTGAAAATGGTTAATAATCTTCAATAAAACTCTGATCATTACAGACACAACAAAAAGACAAGAGGATAGGCTATCCTCTAATGAGAAATATGGAAATGTAATGAAATACCAAAACAATATTTGTAGGGAGATATAAATAGTGATGACATTATAATTGCATATTTCCTTCATAAAAACCCTACTAGCATATCTCATTATAATGTAGATATATTACTGATGTATTAAAAATTATATCAGTATATCACAAACTCTGACAGAGCCTAAAACTTGGAGAGGCTTTAACCATGGCAACAGATTCAACATAAACAGTGTAAGGATTTGACTTTTTTAAGGTTTTGCTTCTTATCTCTTCCAGTGAGTATGTTCATACATAGATATAATGCATAGACACACAATGTGATATAAAATTGGATATATATTTGCATATATCAAATGTATGTATACACATATGCATATAGATATCCATTTGTTTGTTTATTTATTTATTTATTTTATGGGGATCTCATACTTGTATATGAATCATATGTGTCCTCATAAACTTCAAGTTTCTTTATACTAGAGGTGAAATCCTATGTTTCTATATGTCTCAGCAGATGCATGATACTTAGTTACTAAACAAATGAATAAATTAATACTATGTGCTCTTTCATAGATTAAAGAATTAAATTAAATGCCAGCAAGTAAAGAAATGGCATGAAGGAGATTATCCATACCCACATATTGGAATGATATAGAGATTTATGTCATCTTTCTTCATTTCATGTGTCAGACCAAAAATAAAGGGGGAAAAGCGTTTGATCTAAAAACTAAGCAAGATGCAATCTAATCTTGATTCAATTTTGGATGGCTTCCAACTTCAATTGATCAGAGGTTTAATCAGATGTGGTTGTCATAAGGTGAATATTCACAAAGGTGATTTGATTCTCTGAGTTGTAAAATTTAATTGATGTATGGGAAATAAAAAATGAGGTAAAATGAAAAATAATCTGTTCATGTATTTGGACACCCTTTCCCCAAATTACACTGCATCTTTTGACATGAAAAATATTGCTCTTTATAACCATTTTCTGTGGATCTTCCCTTTTGCATTTAGTCAAGGAGTAATGATAGCATTACTTTGCTTATAGATAGGAAGAGACAACCATAACTAACTACAGTTCAGGAATAAGCAGCTGTATTTACTCCCTTTAGAATATACATAAAACATCCTGGAAAATGCAATTGCTCTTGTCTGTTATATGCCTATCATCTCTTGCTTCATTTTCAAAGCTGTACCATGTATGCTAGTATAGGAAATTTAAGTCTAAAGAAAAACACTGGACTCTTAGATGTTTGGGGAAATGATTTCTGAAGCTACTAGTATAAAATGTTTCATGATTTTGATTAGGTGTATGTGCCTCAGCAGGGGTCAATAATGGTCCTTTCTATCTTTGTACTGTGGCATAAGTTTGATAGGCCACATGATTATAGAAATGGATCATTTTTCAGTTCTTATCATTTTGCTGGTATGCTTTTTTCCCTGTACAATACCAAGGATATTCTGGATTCATTCTCCCAAAACATTTTCAATTTTCCCATTTTCATCTGTTGTAAATTAATCCTACATATACCTTTGTCAAGTGAATCATGATAAAATTTTGAGTTATGCTATTGCTATTGCCATCAGTTGGAATGCTTAAAGAGGGACTGATGCTAAGGATGATCAATCAGATACAGTAGTAACTCCAATTCTTTAGTAATTTAAAGGTCTGGCAACCTAAACCCTCCATTTAAAATCTTTCTTTCACAAAGTCTCGCTTCAAACACAAAACATCATCATATGAAGCTAAACTTGGGTTTTCCGAGTATACAACAGAGAAACACCTGTAGGACAGTGGTCAATAGATGGTAAATTCTGATGCCTTGGCAACTGATGTACCCTCCAAGTAGTTCAGAGGTTGTCTGAAAAAAATTCAAGGGCATTTTCTTACAGTTACAAATCTTTATTAATGCCAAAGAAAACAGACTAGATTTAGAGTAGAAAATCCAACTGAGGTCTAGCAAAATATCTGAGTGCTGGGGAAGCTTTAAAGGGGGATTTTTGGATGACATCCAAGAAGGATAACAGATGGTCCAGATAATGAATACAGATATGGGTCCTTGGCTACTCTCAGGAGTTAGGTAGGTAATAAGGTCAAAGGAATAGTCAGCCAACAGGGGGTCAGGACAGGCAAAAATAACCTGCTTACAAGGATATTTCCTTGCACCCTAAGGTGTTGTAAGAGTGTGTCACAAAGTCCCTAAATACTAGCAAAAACGCTCTGAGTTAGGGACCCCTGGATGGTGAGGATCATCACTGGGGGCTCATCACTGACTATTAAATAAAGAAAAATGTATAAAATGGTTTTTGGTCCTATGTAGTTGACTTCTATAATAAAAGGAGTAGAGAATGTCCATATCATGACTAACATTACTTAGGTTGTATGTATATAAGACCTTTGATTATTGACCAAAAAGTACAAATACAACTAGCAACCAATAAATCAATAATCAATAATGATTTATTCATTATTCATAATGATGAAAATATAGCCCTAGCTGTTTTAGCTAAGCAAGAGGAAGTTTGATCAAATGTGAAAAGTTTCAAAGATCTTCCTTAAAAAGTCAAGAAATTTACAGAGCATCTAAATTTAAGAAGAAATATCTTATAAAACATTTGTTCATCTCATATTGCTGGGATTATGTTAAAATATTTACTAAAAAACAATTGAACAAAAATTTATTTCATGTCAGTATTTGTGGAATTTGACATAGTAGAGAAAATATGCATCTTGATAAAACACTTAAATTATAAGAAAATAGATTTTTTAATAATTCATTACTTCAAAAGGGATTTTCAGTGATGATTTTTGATGTCTAGAACTGTTTTCTTTTCTCATCTTCATCTCATAATTTTTGCTTTCTTCAATTCTAGTTCCAAATAACATCTTTTAAAGGACATCTTCCTTCATTTTACCAAAGACTACTATTATTCTCCCTAAGGTTATCTTTAATCTATATTATATTTTTTATATACTCGTTATTTTCAGATTTGGCATCCCTATTAAAATGTAACTCCTTGAAAGAAATTATTCTTTTGACAACTTTTTTTGGTAGATCATGAGTTTACATTGTAAGTAAAATAGGGTAAATTCTTAATAAATTATGACTGTCAATTTATTTATTGATAAGGCAGAAAGGAGAATTTATTTTCTTTAGTATTGTATATCTAGAGATTTATGGGACCTCTGAGGTCATCTAGTTGGTATGTTATTGGTCTTATTTCTAGAAATGATAATATATAAGTAAACCGATAAATTTCACAATCAATGGAAACAATAGTAGAGATTCATGAAACAATTTTTTTAATTCACTAATAATAGAGAACCAACCAAATTTGTCAAACCAATATACTATATGAAAAAAAGTGGAATGGTGGGAAAATAAAGATGAGAAGACTTGCTAAACTAGAGCATGGAGGAGATGATAATCTTGTGAAATTTTAGATATTAGATTTTAAGACATATGAAAAGTTACAAGACATATAATGCATAGAAAATCATAGAAACTGATATTCCAAGAAAATTGAAAAGTCTAAGTAATTACTGGGTCGTAGGTCAGTTTTTAATATTTCTGAAGACTTTTTTATGAGAATAATTTACTGAAGGAATATTCTGGGAAGATGGCAGAATATGTTGGTAAATTTCAATATCTTTTAATTTCCCCCACAAATAAAGCAAATTTGAACCTTAGGGCAAACATAGACTGGTGAAAAACCAAGAAGACTAGAGGCAGAACAGAGGTCCTCCTGACACAACCCAACAAGATCTGAAGAAAGATTCCAAGAAGGAATTAACCTATCTGAAGTGCAAACACTTTCCAGCTAGCTCCTCAGAAACTTCAAGGGAGCAAGCTGGGAGCTAGCTGGTTGTGTCCGAAACTTCAACAGGAACCACAGATACTTTCACCTCCCTGACTATTTGGTTGGTGGGGGTTTGAGTACAGGAAGACAGAGTGAACCTCAACTGATAAGGAATGCCAGGCCCAGAGGTGCTGCTGAGCTTTGGCCCTAGGTGAAAAGAAACGAACATCTGGTGAGTGCAGAAGCATTGGTGTAGGGGCAATTCTGGCTGAGGGCACTTGAAGAAGGATGTAGCTCTTGGTTTGGGTTTCCTGATCAGAGAGGAGGGGTGAAAAAGAGCTCAAGCTGGGAAGCTTGAAGCACCATTTCCCTACCCCATAATTAGAGATGCTAATACTCATTTAAAAAATGAACAGGCCAAGAAGAAAGACCCCATTATTGAAATATATTATGGGAATAGGGAAGACTGGGGTTCATCTTCAGAGTAGAAAACATTAGTAAAAAATAAAAAAAGCTTCTATCCTGAAGAGTAATATGAAATGGCTCCCTGCCCAAGAATAATTTATACAAAAATTTAAAAAAATAATAATTCAAAACGCAAATGATAGACCTTGAGAAAAAAATTAAAGGAAAAAATTAAAAACATCCAAGAAAACAAGAACATTATTTTTAAAAACTAATCAAATAGAAAAGGAGGTACAGAGTGTCAAAGATGAAAATTAAAATTGGGCAAGGGGAACCCAGTGAAGCCCAGAAATAACAAAACAGATTGTAAAGAATGAGAAAATAGAAGCAAATATGAAACAATTCACAGGAAACAACAGATCTGAAGAATAAAGACTGAAGAAAAATATAAGAATAATGTGACTAAAAAGAGAATCTTGAGAAAATAATGCAGAAAATAATTCAACACAATTGTACTAGAGTAATAGAATAGGAGGGGAAAGTAGAAATAGAAAGAAATCTACCAATTACCCTGAAAACAGCAAGAAAAAAAAAAGAAACTTGAGTGACCTCCTCCAATTTTACTGGGAATACAGCTCAACTATATATAAACTTACAAGGAAAGATATATATATATATGTTTACATATAAATATGTGTGTATGTGTGTAATTTTCAGAACAAAATGAGAGTGATTACAGAAAAAAATTAGTATAGAAATGAATTAGAAAAAAATATATAAAATTTTTTGGGAAAAAAACTTGGGGGAGTATCTTAAAATATAATTGGCTAAATGTTAAAAGAGGTACAAAATTTCACTGATTAAAATAATTCTTTAAAAAGCAGAATTTGCCAAATTAAAAAAGGGTTACAAAAGTTCACTGAAGAAAGTATTTCCTTAAACATTAAAATTTCATAAGTAGAGGCTAAATGACTAAATGAGATAAAAAGAAACTATGAAAGAACATGTAAGAAATAGAAAAACTAGAAGAAAATATGAAATATCTTATGAGAAAAACAATTGATTTGGAAACAGATTTTTTAAAAAAAAAAGATAATTTATTGGACTATCTGAAATTCAAACATCATAAGAAATTGTCAAAAAACAACAACAACACAACAACAAAAACAAAAACAGCCCTGGTAGTTTACAACTAGGAAGTTTAAAAATACAGAAATTATCTATAAGAAATTCCAAAACTAAGACTTCCAAAGATATTATAATCAAAGACAAAAAATTCCAGATTAAAGAGAAAATGCTTTAAGCAGCCAAAATCAAAACATTCAAATATCAAGTCACAGTTAGTATTACAAGATATGGCAGCTTTCACTTTAAAGGAAAAGAAGACTTAGAATCTAATATTTCTGGGAGGCAAAAGAGGTAGAATTACATCAAAAATAACCTATCCAGCAAAATGTTTTAGGTGTAAAAAAATGGATATTTAATGAAATAGTGAATTTACAAAAATTCTGGGTAAAAATAACAGAGCTGAATAGAAAATTTGATTTTCTAACTCAAGAGAAACATATAAAGACAAACATAAAAGAAAAATTGTAAGGGACTCAACCAGATTAAACTCTTTACAATTCTAAAAGGAAAGTCAAAAAACAAATCACAGAAATAATCAATCATTTTATTTTTAAAAATGACAGCACAGGGCAGCTAGTTTGCACAGTGGATAGAGCACCAGTCCCGAATTCAGGAAGACCTGAGTTCAAATCTGGTCTCAGACATTTAACACTTCTGATTTCTGTGACCTTGGGCAAGTCACATAAACCCACCAACTGCGTCCACAAAAAAAAATGGCAGCAATCAAGCAACATTAGAAAATTTGTGAGAGAGAATCAAAACAGTAGTTAAGCAAATATTTGTATCTCTAAATACTTTCATTAATTTAAAAAAAAAGCAGATCAAAAATTGGGTATGTAAATTTTAAAAAGTAGAAAGAATTGAAAATTCCTAATTAAAAGCAATCAAAATATTGCAAATGAAAGGATCATTTATTAAAAGTGAAAGTAAAATAATAAAACTAGGAGCTACTTTTATGAAAAAGCAAAATAGATAAGTCATTGATAATATTTTTAGAAAAAGAAAGAATACCAATTTATCACTCAAAAATGAAAAGAGTGAATAGACTACCAATGAAGGTAAAATTAAAGGATTTATGAGAAATTGTTTTGCCCAATTATCTCAAGAAAGCCAATAATAGGGAGGCAGAGCCAAGATGGCAGAGTGAAAAGGTGACTCTCTGTGTCTTCCTCTGACCTTCTCTCAAATCAACAATAAAAAAGCCTCTGAACTGATCTTTAAGTCAATGAATCCAGAAATATTTGGACTAGGAAACACTGCTTGCAATTACCTCTGAAGAATTTCATATCAGGTCTGTTTCACTCAGGCAGAGGGGTAAACAGTGTGCTCGGTGCAGTCCGGAACTGAGGGTGGGACTCAGCAGAAACTCCAAACTCCAAACTCCTAATACCTGGGGTGTATCTGAGGCCCTGAGTGGGGGCAGGTGTTCTGGCAGATTTGCCTTTTTTAAGGAGTAAATCATGCAAAATACTAGCCCATCAGGCAAAGTCCTAGCCCCATGGGCCCAGCACCTTAAGTTAATTAGCGGAATTTCCCCAGGGCAAACTTCTCTAGCCTTAAACAGACCCCCATGTTGTCTAAAAAATGAGTAAGAAGCAGAAGAGTGCTCTCACCATAGACAGCTTCTAGCAAGAGAAAGAAGGGCAGACACCAGATCCCGAGGTTCCTGTAGACAAAACAACTCCAGAGGAAGCCATCAAGGACCATCATTGGTTCCCTTTTCAAAAGGCCTTTCTGGAAGATTGCATAAAGAATTGGTCATAAGTGGATCTTTTTCAATCCAATGGGCAATGGAGAGTTTTTGTTTTCTTGTTTTTTTTAATTTTTGAAGCTTTTTATTTTCAAAACATATGCATGAATAATTTGACAGCATTGACCCTTGCATCCTTGTATTTCAGATTTTCTCCTCCTTCCCTCCAGCCACTCACCTAGATAGCAAGCAACTCAATGTATGTTAAACAAGTTAAAATACATGTCAAATTAGGGGCAGTAGATGGAGTAGTAGATAGAGCACCAGCCCTGAAATCAGGAAGACCTGAGTTCAAATCTGGCCTAGGACACTTAACACGTCCTAGCTGTGTGACCCTGGGCAAGTCACTTTACCCCAATTGTCTCAGCAAAAAGGCAAAAAAAAAAGAATCTCAAAAGATAGCTGGATGATAAATGGGGTAATGAACTGAGATCAGTGCAAGAAAGAGATATGATAAAGACACCAATTTATTGAAAAACAAAATTGGTGAATTGGAAATAGACAATAAGACACTGAAAAATAAAATCAGTGAAGTAGAAAAAGAGTGCAATGAACAAATTGGCCAGATACAAAAGGAGCTTAAAAAGGTAACTGAAGAAAACAACACTTTAAAAATAAGAATTGAACAAATGCAAGTGAATGACTCAGTAAGACTTCAAGAATCAGTCAAACAAAAACAAAAAAAATGAAAAAATAGAAGAAAATATGAAAAAATCTCCTAGGAAAAACAACTGACTTGGAAAATAGATCTAGGAGAGACAATCTAAGGATTATTGGACTTCCTGAAAGCCATGATGAAAGAAAGAATCTAAACACTATCTTCCAGGAAATCCTGAAAGAAAACTGCCCTGAGGTTGTAGAATCAGAAGGCAAAATCACCATTGAAAGAATTCACCGATCAACTCCTGAAAGAGACCCCAAAATTAAAACCCCAAGGAATATCATGGCTAAAGTTCAGGACTATTGCACCAAGGAAAAGATTTTGCTAGCAGCTAGAAAGAAACAATTCAAATACCGAGTATCTAGAATTAGAATCACACATGATCTGTCAGCTTCTACAATAAAGGAGTGAAGGGCCTGTAATCAGATATTCCAAAAGGAAAAGGAACTTGGATTACATCCAAGAATAACCTATCCTGTTAGAAGGAGCATTATCCTCCAGGGAAGAAGATGGTCATTTAATGATATAGGTGAATTTCACCTATTTCTAATGAAAAGACCAGATCTGAACAAAAATTCACCCTCCAAACACAAAATTCAAGAGAAGCATAAAAAGGTAAAAAGGAAAGGATACTTGAGAACTTTATTTCTACTATGGGGATAATTAAAGATTGGGGGTATAATTTGATATTACTTTGATAATAACAAAAAAAAACCAGAGGGGGAAAGGCTGTCATACTGGGGGAAAGAGGGAAAAGGTAACAAAATAAGGTTACAAAAAAGGAGATAAAAATAAGGTATAATGTAATGAAGAGGCAAAGAAAAAGTAATATAATTGAGGGAAAGAAGAGAGGGAAATGAGCATTGTGTAAATCTTACTCTCATCAAACTGGGCTCTAAAAGTGTATATCAGAAACATTTGGTTTCACAGAGAAACTTGTCCTTCCTTATAGGGAAGTGGGAGGGAAAGGAGGAAAAGAAAGGGATAGACTAGTAGAAGGTAAATTAGAAGAATAGGGAAAGGAGTAAAAAAGGGGGAGAGGCTCTAAAGGTAAAGGGGGAGGATTATTTGCAGGAGGGGGTCATCAAAAACAAAATACTGAGGAGGGGGGAAGGGTGAAAGGGGAAAGGAAAGTGGAAAGGAAAGGGAAAAACATAACTTGGGTAAATAAGATGGCAGGAAATACAGAATTAGTTATTCTAACTGTGAATGTGAATGGGATGAACTCTCCCATAAAGCGGAAGTGGATAACACACTGGATTAAAAAACAGAATCCAACAATATGTTTTCTACAAGAAACATATCTAAAGCATAGTGACACATACAGGGTGAAGGTAAAAGGCTGGAGCGAACCTATGATGCTTCAAGTGAACAAAAAAAAATAAGCAGGGGTAGCAATCCTGATATCAGATCAAGTAAAAGCAAAGATAGATCTAATCAAAAGAGATAAGAAAGGAAACTATATTTTATTAAAGGGTACCGTAAATAATGTAGCAATATCAATATTAAATATATATTCCCCAAGTGGTATAGCATCCACATTCCTAGGGGAGAAATTAAGAGAGTTGCAAGAAGAATTAGACAGCCAAACTATACTAGTGGGGGATCTCAACCTTGCTCTCTCAGAATTAGATAAATCAAACCACAGAATAAATAAGAAACTGGGGAGGTAAACCAATTGTTAGAAAAGTTAGGTATGATAGATCTTTGGAGAAAAATGAATGGAGACAGTAGGGAGTTTACTTTTTTTCTCAGGGATTCATGGAACTTATACAAAAAATTGACCATGTATTAGAGCATAAAAACCTCAAAATCAAATGCAGAAAAGGAGAAATAGTAAATTCATCTTTTTCAAATCATGATTCAATAAAAATCACATGCAATATAAAGCCAAGAGAAATTAGACCAAAAGTTAATTGGAAATTAAATAATCTAATCCTGAAGAATGAATGGGTGAAAGAGCAAATCATAGACACAATCAATAATTTCATCCAGGAGAATGAAAATAATGAGACAACATATCAAAATTTGTGGGATACAACCAAAGTGGTTATAAGGGGTAATTTTATATCTCTAGATGCTTACTTGCATAAAATAACAAAAGATCAATGAACTGGGCTTATTATTAAAAAAATAACTAGAAAAACAACAAATTAAAAACCCTCAATTAAATACCAAATTGAAAATTCTAAAAATAAAAGGGGAAATAAATAAAATTGCAAATGAGAAAACTATTGAATTAATAAATAAAAGTAAGAGTTCGTTTTATGAAAAAACCAACAATATAGATAAGCCTTTAGTTAATTTGATAAGAAAAAGGAAAGAGGAAAATCAAATTGTTAATCTCAAAAATGGTAAAGGAGAACCAACCTCCAATGAAGAGGAAATTAGAGTAATAAAAAGGAGTTACTTTGTCCAACTTTATGCCAGTAAGTTTGATAACCTAAATGAAATGGAGGAATATCTACAAAAATGTAGATTGCCCAGGTTAACAGAAGAAGAAATAAATTATTTAAATAGCCCCATATTAGAAAAGGAAATAGAACAAGCTATTAACCAACTCCCTAAGAAAATGTCTCCAGGGCCAGATGGATTTACATGTGAATTCTACCAAACATTCAAACAATTAATTACAATACTATACAAACTATTTGAAAAAATAGGGACAGAAGGTATACTACCAAATTCCTTCTATGATACCGATATGGCACTGATAGCTAATCCAGGTAAGGTGGAAACACAGAAAGAAAACTATAGAACAATTTCCCTAATGAACATTGATGCAAAAATTTTAAATAAGATATTAGCAATGAGATTACAGAAAGTCATCCCCAGCATAGTACACTATGACCAAGCAGGATTTATACCAGGAATGCAGGGCTGGTTCAATATTAGGAAAATTATCAGCATAATCAATTATATTAACAGCCAAACTAAAAAAAACATATGATTATCTCAATAGATGCAGAAAAAGCATTTGATAAAATCCAACACCCTTTGCTATTAAAAACACTAGAGAGTACAGGAATAAAAGGGCTTTTCCTTAAAATGATTAATAACATCTACTTAAAACCATCAGCAAGCATCATATGTAATGGAGACAAACTAAAACCATTCCCAATAAGATCAGGAGTGAAACAAGGCTGCCCACTGTCACCATTACTATTTAATATGGTATTAGAAATGTTAGCTTTGTCAATAAGAGAAGAAAAACAGATAAAAGGAATCAGAGTAGGTAATGAAGAAACCAAATTATCACTCTTTGCAGATGACATGATGATATACGTAGAGAACCCTAAAGACTCAACTAAAAAACTACTAGAAACAATTCACAACTTTAGCGAAGTTGCAGGATTCAAAATAAATCCACATAAATCATCAGCATTTTTATACATTACCAACAAAATTCAGCACCAAGAGATACAAAAAGAAATTCCATTCCAAATAACAGATGATAGTATAAAATATTTGGGAATCTATTTGCCAAGGAAAAGTCTGAAACTATATGAACTAAACTACAAAATACTTTCCACAAAAATAAAATCAGACCTAGTCAATTGAAAAAACATTAAGTGTTCATGGGTAGGCCGAGCAAATATAATAAAAATGACAATATTACCCAAAGTAATATACCTATTTAGTGCCATTCCAATCAAACTCCCAAGAAATTATTTTACAGATCTAGAAAAAAATAATAGCAAAGTCCATTTGGAAGAACAAAAGGTCAAGAATTTCAAGGGAATTAATGAAAAAAATGGCAGATGAAGGTGGCCTTGCTGTACCAGATCTAAAACTATAGTACAAAGCAGCGGTCATCAAAACCATTTGGTACTGGCTGAGAAATAGAGCAGTTGATCAATGGCATAGGATAGGGTATCAGGACAATCTAGGAAATAACTTTAGCAATTTAGTGTTTGATAAACCCAAAGACCCCAGCTTTTGGGATAAGTACTCACTATTTGGCAAAAACTGCTGGGAAAATTGGAAAGTAGTGTGGAAGAAATTAGGACTGGACCTACACCTAACACCATATACCAAGATAAGATCTAAATGGGTTCATGATCTAGATACAAAGAATGATATTGTAAGCAAATTAGAGGAATGTAGTATAGTCTACCTCTCAGACCTGTGGAGATGGAATAAATTTATGTCCAAAGAAGATCTAGAACTTTTAATTGAACACGATAGATAATTTTGACTATATTAAGTTAAAAAGTTTCTGTAGAAACAAAACCAATGCAGACAAGATTAAAAGGGAATCATCAAATTGGGAAATCATCTTTACATTTAAGGTTTCTGATAAAGGCCTCATTTCTAAAATATGTAGAGAATTGTCTTATATTTATAAGAATTCAAGCCACTCTTCAATAGATAAATGGTCAAGGGATATGAACAGACAATTTTCAGATGATGAAATTAAATCCATTTCTAGTCATATGAAAAGTTGCTCCAAATCACTATTGATTAGAGAAATGCAAATTAAGACGACTCTGAGGTACCACTACACACCTGTCAGATTGGCTAAAATGACAGGAAAAGATAATGATGAATGTTGGAGGGGATGAAAGCTGGGACACTAATACATTGTTGGTGGAACTGTGAACAGATTCAACCATTCTGGAGAGCAATTTGGAGCTATGCTCAAAAAGTTATCAAACTGTGCATACCCTTTCACCCAGAGATCTTAGAGGAGGGAAAGAGCCCCACATATTCAAGAATGTTTGTGGTAGCCTTTTTTGTAGTGGCTAGAAACTGGAAACTGAATGGATGTTCATCAATTGGAGAGTGGCTGAATAATTTATGGTAAAAACAGTTTCCCTAAATTGCCCTGTTTCTCTTAATGCTACATTTTCCATCTCCAAACTTTCCTTAATTGCTCTGTCCCAGAATAGCAATGCCCACTTCTTGATCTTCAGCAATAATTGGCCTCACATTCCAAAGGAGTTATGAAACCTCCAGATGGTCTGCCTCGACCTACCCCTTTTCTGTATGACCCAGACTTACTGTCTTCTTCCAGTTCTGGCATCCTACTCTTTACCTGCCAGAACTTAATTTATGGTTTCTTTGAATACCAGATGTGCTCAGTTGTTCCCATAAGTTCTTTGTCTCCCTGAGCTATAGAACCTATATAATGCATGAAGTCCCTCACTGGGGAGCTGAATATTTTGTACTATTCAGTCAGCTGACATGGCTGTCAGTCTAAGTCTCTGGGCTGGACTGCGTGCTTTGAGACATGAGTCCCAGCAGTCCTGATCCATAGCTATGGATTCTGAACTCTCAATTAACATCAATAAAGCATTATCTAATTTCCAATGTGTGATACTGCCTCAGTTTCTCCCTGAGCATTACACCTCCTTCCCATGAATATTTCATGGAAAGAAATATTCTCTATTGCATATTTTTCATACAAAGTATTTGAAAAAAATTGCTGTTATCCTAAACGAGAGGAAGGCAGAAAACACAAACACAAAACAAAACAAAACAAAACAAAACAAAACAAAACAAAAGCAAACAAACAAAAAAGTCAATTGAACAGGAAATGGCCATAGGCACTATGGCATATTGTGTGGGATAAAAAGACTCTAAAAATTGACTGCTCAGAGACTTCTCTAAGTATAAACCAAAAGTTTCTTTATTTTAGTTTTCCAGAGAAGCAGAGTGGTCCCTGCTCCAGAGGAGCTGGGGCAGGGAAACCAATTTCACAGAAGTAGGAAGCATGGTTATATCCAGAAGGATTACAGAACCCCTTTGGCCCACCCACCGCTTGATAATCTTTAAAATCATTAGTATATGTTTCAAATAGCTTTGCTGGTTATTAATAAAAGGGCGTCTGTTTTAGTTCAAAGATAAGTAATCAATTAAGCAAGGGGAGGTTACATATTTCTAAATTACTACGCCAGTACTCTAGGTGGTCTGACCTATTTTCAGGCATTTCTCAATCAATCAGATAGTGATAGCCATTAAGTAAGTAGTCAGTTTTACGTCTTATGAGAAGCAGTTGAGCAAGCGGTCAGAGTTATCTCAAATATTTCTGCTGGAAGGGCAAGTCTTGCTCTTCTCCCAGAGTTATATATACCTACATGCATATGTGTGTATAAGAATATATTTTTGTTTATATTTGTGTTCTCTCATTTCACTCATTTCTGACTCTTCATGATCTCATTTGGGGTTTTCTTGGCAAAGACACCAAAGTTGTTTGCTATTTTCTTTTTTTAGCTCATTTTATAGGAGAGGAAACTAAGGCAAACAAGATTAATTAAGTTGCCTAAGGTCATAAAACTATAAAGTGCATGAGGCTGTATTTGATCTGAGCTCTTCTTGGCTCCTCATTATTTTTTACTTCTTAAATTATTATATGTATTATATAAAGACTACTATTTAAGAAATAACAGTTTTTCCTTTGGGGTTCAAGGAGTCAATCTGAGAAATTGAGGAATTTTCTTCAATACTTTTGTCAAACTTCCATTCACTGTGTTTATCCAATATTGATCACCACTTAATATCTCCCTAATATCATTGAAACAATATTAATTTTGTATAAGGGAACATTTACCAGGAAAATATCAGAGTTTAATATAAACACTATCCTGACTTCATGGATGTTACATGGATGTGACAACATAAGTAATGATTATATAAGATAAAATAATGGAATTTAGAATTTGTGATTTCAGTTATCAACTCTGTAATAGATATTATGACTGTCCTTATGTTTTGGCTTGAATGTGCTGAACAACACTGCAGATTAAGATGACGATCATTAATAAATGTAAGAAATCTGAAAGGGAGATGACAAGTATAGAACAAGTCATGTTATCAAGTTTCAAGCTTCATAATAAAAAGTTAAATGTTAAAGCTCTAGTTTTTACAAACCTTAGTATTGTTTTTATTATTTGGTGAGCTAATTGGCTTTTCACATTAAATATGTTTTTCAAAAAGGTTTTTACCAGATAGGAAAAACTAATTGATGCTTGAAGATATGGCTCAATTTGTAACTTTGATTAGTTTCAATTGCATATTTGAATGTTCATTTAAATGTATCTAATGAATCTTAAGTCATAATCCATTTTGTCTATCAGAATTTTAACTAGAAAAATCTGAAAGAAGGATTTGACTTCTGCTGTTAAAAAATCAGTTATTGAATGGAAGTGGGGAATAGGAATATAAAGTAACTAAAGATAAAGTAATTGAAGCTAAAAATAGCCTATAGTCTAGTCCTATTTGATAAAACTTAGTCTCATCAGTCTTCAGTAACTGCAATATCATCTTCAGGAATTGCTCAGTTTCAAAGTATTATCTTAATGAAGTGGTTATTAACCACATTTGTTTGGGTCAAGTGGTATTCACATAAGAACTTCTTAATAGTGACTAAAATTCCTGATAGTGGGTCATTAAAGCAATGACCTATTAATTGAGAAAACTGCTGATAATGTTTGTAATGTGATAAGGAATGTTAAGAAAGACTTAGGTGGCACAATGGATAGAATGCAGGACCTGGAGTCAAGAAAACAATTCAAATACAGCTTCAGAAACTTATTACTGTATAAATCTGGGCAAGTTTGTCTCATTTTCTTCATCTTAAAACAGGGGTAATAATAAGTCCTACTTCCTACAATTTTTGAGAATAAAATGAAATTTTATTTATAAAAAACTTTTGAAAACTTAAAGCACTATACAAATGTTTTCTACAATGATTATGATTGTGATTAATAGAAGCAGTAGTAGCAGAAGGCATAATAGATAAAGTGCTAGACTTAGAATCAAGAAGACACATCTTCATGAGAGTGAACCTGACTTCAGATACTTACAAGCTATTTAACTGTGGATGAGTCACTTAATTCTTTTTATCTCAGTTTCCTCAAATGTAAAATGAGCTAGAGAAGGAAATACCAAACCAGTCCAATATCTTTGCCAAGAAAACCCAAAAATGGGTTTTTAGAAACAATGGAAAATGAGCAAATGCATTATTATTGCTATTATGACTATTATTAGCATTATCATTATATGTATATACACATACACATATATTTATAAACACAATAAAATAAGACTAACATAAAAACCAAGTGTTTGTGTCCCCTTCTAGACTTTTGTGTGAAATTTAAACTGGAACTTTTAACAGTTTTTTTTTAAATTAGTGTTACTATTTATTGATAATGATTTTATTGAGTTCATGATATTTATTTTGATATTTATTTAACTACTAAGTTCACAGAAAAAGATTTTTAAAGATGATTGCCAACAAGAACAACTGATTATTTCCTGGGTTACTAGTTAGACTCTAATACCCTTCTATGATAGCAATTTAAAAAAACAACTTGCTAATATGTATATTTGAGTATAGCAGGAGAATCAATCATAGTACTATTCCCTGCAATTTGAAAGAGAGATAAGGAATTCCTTTGTTCTTTCTTTGTTGTTTTATTTGCTTCATAGAAAAAACTAGTGTTATGTCACTGTCATATTCTCCGCCTAAGGGACCTTGTAACATGTGTAGTTCAATCTTTTTTGCCCTTCAGAAAGAACACTAGTTTTATTTAAAGTGAACTTGCTCACTTTAAATTGTCTTGCCTCCCTTGGTTTATTACTGCCAACCATATACCCTTTCCACCTAGAAGCAAAAATATTCTTTTAAAGTGATCAAACCAGTTCCAATGGTCTTATGATGAAGAAAGCTGTCTGCACCCAGAGAGAGGACTGTGGGAACTGAGTGTAGATCACAACATAGTATTTGCACTTTTTTGTTGTTGTTTGCTTGCATTTTGTTTTCTTTCTATTTTTTTTCCTTTTTGATACTATTTTTCTTGTGAAGCATGTAAATTGTGGAAATATGTATAGAAGATTTGCATTATGTTTAACATATATTGGATTATTTGCCATCTAGGGGAGGGGGTGAGGGAAAAAGGAGGGAAAAAAATTGGAACACAAGGTTTTGCTAGGGTGAATTTTGAAATTAGTTATGTATGTGCTTTGAAAATAAAAAAAAGTTTTAAGAAAAATAAGATAAAATATTTAAATTGAAAAAAATTAATGAAGTGGCCAGAAACCACTTAATATGCTACATTTTATAATCTAACATGTAACACTGGAAGTCAGGTAAGTACAAATTGGAGATAAAAGTATAAAATATATTACTTTGACATAGTTATATTTTGGTTTTGTTAGATATAGAGAGAGATGAGAGATAGATATCAATGCAATGATTTATGTAAATGAATGAATGTAGAAACTGAGTATCAATTGAAAAGGGATTTTAAAAGAGAGAAAGCCAAATTAGGTCTAGTGTTACAGTTCAATAGATTACTAATGAATTAATGGCAATTCCTAATATTTATTATAAGTAGGGAAGTCGGAAAACATCATGGATGTATTATTATATTTCAGAGTCCATGCTACATGTAGTATTGAAGCCATGAGTCAAAATAATTACAGGAAAATTTGTCTTACAAATTCATCACCCACTGCCTATTTTCTAAGGGTCATCAGGAAAATGAAACAGTATTAACATCCTGAGAAGTTATATAAATAGTTAGCTTAATGCATTCTTATTAGATTTCTACATGTAAAACATTTTTGTTTATTTTTATACTATCTATGGATTATATTTTATAACTCTGATCAGTTCTATATTATCCAACATACTATAAGACAAATCTCACTTAGTGTTAGATTATAAAAGAAGATTAACTGTTTTTTTGGTAAAATGAAAGATAACTTCACTATCATTTCATGATGATAAAAGAAATTAGGAACATTCTCAACATTTTGGATGAGTCTCTATCCCCAGCTCCAATAACCTCATGGTACATGGAAAAGAGTCATATAATAAACAAGTAAACAATTTTTAAAAATTTTCGCCCAGAAATTTCCCAATCCCTGAATCTTTCTCACTCTGGAATGTATACATTCTCATGTATGCCTTTCCCCATATGTGAGTTCTTTCTGGAAACTCTATTTTGAAAAAAAAAAATTAGTCCAGTTCAATCATTATTCATTCCTTTCCTCATTCTTCCTTGGACGGTCCAGAATTTACTGCATACTTCAGCTATCTTTTTACTTTGAAAGTTTCCTCAGGTCCTATGGCCTTCTCAGTCAGCTTCATCCTTTCACACTACAGGTTTCTTCTTTCATTTCTGAGGTCCTTCAACAGCCTCAGTTCTGAAATTTCTAAGCCCATCATCTCCCATTCCCTTTCTGCCTTTGTTTTTGACTATCTGGACTTTGTCAATATTCATATTAGGACAGTGTTTTACAATGCAGTTCATCTCATATGGACATAGCCCTCTGTCTATACACAATTTATTTCAATCTCAATTTCCCTACAGGCTTCCTAAGTGCAACTTCCTTCTCCAGAAAAACCCCTCAAATTGACTCCATGCTTTCTAATGCAACTTCTGGGAATAGAATCAATATAAAGCCCAAGATATATGGATTTCATAGCTCTTAGACTGGTGTGTGTCTGAGACGATGCCAGTTGTTTTACCTCAATGACTGCCTAATGATTAACTAACCAATTACATTTCCAGAGTGGTTAGAGAAGGGAAAAGGAAAAAAAATCAGTGGTAGAGGGATAGAGAGAATGCATTTAGAGAAATTAACAGTCACTACCATCCTTCTTGTTATGGTAAAGTAAACCTTTATCTTTCTGAAATCTTCAGTAACTCAAGAGCTTCTCATTTTATTCCAACATTCAACCTGAACTATTTTTTTGAAAAGTCAAAAACTACTAGTTTTAGAACCAGGCCAACACCTGAGTCACCAACATCTTTACAAGTACTTTCATTTACCTTTTGCTGTCAACTCATTTTTATGAATTGGTTTCTTCCATTAAAATATAATTTCCTTTAGAAGATATGTTTTCTTTTATATTATATTTGTATCTGCAGTGCTAAGAACATCTATATCATTAAAGGGGTAACTATATAGCTGATATTAGAGATATTTCTGAATACTATATTCTTCAGTGATTCTCCATAAGCACTTATAATAAAAATAATAAGCTGCTAGTATTCCATTTAAAAAGAAAAATGAACATTTTAATTAAGGAAAAGAAATAAAAATAAGGGCAGCTAGATAGCACAGTGGATAGAGCACCAGCTCTGAATTCAGGAGGACCTGAGTTCAAATGTGAACTCAGACACTTAACATTTCCTAGCTGTGTGACTAGGCTTAAGTCACTTAGCCCCAATTGCCTTAGCAAAATTGCTTATAAATATTTACATATAATATATGAGCATACATATACAAATATATTTGTATATGTATATAACAATACATGAATATATATACATATATGTACATATATATGTGTATATATATATAATATATATATATATATACACACACACATTTATATCCTTCCCTCAAGTAGCTTACAGGCTAATGCTAGAGATAACATGAAAACAAAATATGCACAAAGTTATATAAAGAAAAAACAAGAAATTATTAAAATAAGGAAGAATGGAAATTAAAAGGAGTTGAGGAGGAAGGCTTTGCAGAGAACAGAATGTGGAACCTTTCCATTGTGAGAGTTATAACATCTTTCAACTTACAGAACTCAAGCAATGAAAGGTTCTTATACCTAGCTTTTAATTCATCATCACTTATGGTTGATTATGCAAATAATTTCCCTACTGTTTGCAGGCTGGAGGTTCTTCACCCCAGCTGTGGAGGGTAGAATCGTAATTGATTCTTAAAGAAAGACAAGGAGTTCTGTAGGCAGAGTAGAGTACGGAGAGCATTTCAAGCATGAGGGAGTCAGGGAGTATGCTTGAAACTTAGAAATGAAGTATTTTGTTCTCAGAACAGACAAGAGGCTAGTCCCACTGGGATGAAAAAGTAAGTATCAAGGAGTAAAGTATGAAAATATTAAAAAAAAGATAGGAGGAAGTTTAGTTATGGAGAACTTTGAATGCTAAATAGAATGTTTTTTTTTAATTTTTTCCTGTAGATAGTAAAAAGCCACTTAAGTTTATTGAGTATGAGGGCAAAATTATCAGAATTTTGTATATGTATATTAGGCCTGGAGTCCAGAAGACTTAGCTTCCTGAGTTCAAATGTGTTTTCAGAAAATTACTATCTGTGTGACCCTCAACAAATTATTTAATCCTGTTTTTCTCAGTTTCAACATCTGCAATATAAGCTGGAGAAGGAAATGACAAAACATTCCAGTCTTTGACAAGAAAACCCCTAATGGGATCAATAGGCATCAGACATGAAAAATAACTAAACAACAATTATCATAATTGTGCTTTAGGAAAATCATTTTAGTGGCTGAACGAAAAGGCAAATTGGAATAGGGAGAGACAAGGTAGGTTAACTCCTCATCAGGCTATTGCAATAATGAGGATCAAGTGAGAGAAGGGTGTGCCTTTGAGAAAAGTTGCAACAGTGAATATGAAAAGCCTTGACAATTTGGATATAGGACTTGACATATAATGAGGAATACAGAATGAATACCTGATTGTTAGTCTGAAAAAACTGGGAGAACATTGTTGCCCTCTACAAAATTAGGGAAGGTAGGAGAGGAAAGTATTCAGGGGGCCAGTTTATGAGTACAAGTTAAAAGAAGAGATGAGAAGAATAATTATAGTATTTTTTTTGTAAAATTTGAGACAAAGGTTCTTCTGAAAAAATGCTCCTCTGAAGAGAAAGGTATCCATCCATGGGAGATGTGAAACATTTTTTGGAGTGCTGTGGACAGGGAGATAGTGAATTTTAAGAGAGGTATAGTATTGAGATTATATAACATCTGAATGGTTGTGTGACTTTGTTCAGCAACTCATGTGTAAAAGTGAAGGTGACTAATGGTGGTAGTGATCAAATGCTGAGACTTTGCTGAGAATACTTATTAATTTGATAAGGTGTCTAGGAATTCAAGAAAAGACAATGTATAGTTCAATCAATTCACTAAAGAATCTAAGTGAAAAGAAGAGAAAATAGCACAGCAGAGATGCTAAAAGAATTTGTGTTTACATATTTGGATGAAAGTAGGATAAATAGAGGAAGAGATGAAAAGCCAATTGATTATGGATGTATAAGGAAATTTCAAAAATCTTGCACATAAAAGTGATATGTTTTTAAATGATAACTACTTCAAGTTTATGATCATATCTGTGGCTAAGAATGGGTGGTATGTTAGCTTATGGGAAGTGATTAGGTTAAGGAATTTATCTGTTAAGATATTGTAAGGAGAATCAATATATATTGAAGTACCTTAATGTGAAGGCAGGAATTGGGGAAAGGAGAAAAATTGTAAGCCAGATATAGAATTCATTGAGGAAGGACCAGGGAGTTTTGTGAGGGTTTTTTCTACCAGGATTTTCATTGGGTAATACATATGAATAGCATGAATCTCAAAGGAAGGGAGGTCATGGAAGAACTTGGAAGTGTCAGTAGGCAACAAGTGACATATAACTGTCCTGCCTTAATAAATGAACTAGGAAGTATGACTGAAGTGGAAAGGGTGGCCAGGGAAGCTGTTCCCTCAAGAAAAAGACAAGTTTCAGTGAAAACTAGAAAATATGTATGATGAACTGAATCTCATTGCCTATGAAAGAGCTAAGTGGAATTAGGATGAGATTTTGAATTGAGAGGGTTTAGGGGAATGGGAATTAGGATTTGAATGATAAGAAGTATAGATTTGGGTTTGAATGATTTTCTAAAGGGATTCAAAGTCACTGGGATATAAAAATATATATCCAGGTATGAAAATGTTCATCATTGAATGAATAGGGGAGCTTATCAACCTACAAAGTATAAATACATCAGCACATGGGAAGCCTGAAACCAAAGGAAAGCTGCTTTTTGCACTGGTAGTTATCCACATGACAATTGAGAGATTGAGTAGATTATAGGAGGTAGAATATGCCTTGTTCTGACACAGAGGGAAGTAGTTGTTTTGGGCTGATACACAAACACGGTCTAGTTCCTGGCAGCCTTTCCTAAAGGGACATAATATGTCCAACAGGAGTTGGAAAGCTCAGGACACTAGCATAAGTGCAGGGGTTCTCTGACTTGAGGAGGTTGTCTAGAATGTGGCAGGCACCAAGAAGTAGTAGTTTCTGTGCAGATGGAAGTAGACACACTTGCATGCACACATATATTTACACATGTGTATGAATATATGTATATATATGAAATATGAAAATAGTGTAACTGTATATATATGTATATACATATATAGATAGATATATTTAAATTTGCAAAGCACTATATACATTATCTCATTTAATAACATTTCTTGTTTTCAATATCTTCTTCAATCCTGCATAATACCTCCTTAGAGAAACCTGCACAGAAATGAACATTATCTCAGGGAGAAGTCAAAACACTCCATTTTTTAGGTGACACTAATACACTGTTTATTCTTAGAAATGTTTTTCCATGAATAATTATCCATGGCTATTGCTTACATTTAGGTGTTCTGGTAAAGGAGAAGAGTTCCAGAATTTTTTTCAACCACTTACTTCACCATTCTACCTCCATGGAGACTTGATTTGCAATCAACAGTTATGCAAATTTTTATCAGATTAGACTTTCAGAACTAAATTTTCAATAAGATGTTCCAACAGTTCTATAAGCAAAATTGACAAAATGTCAGAGACCTGTACAATAATTAGCAAAATGGTGATGATCAGCATGCAGCTGAAATCACAAAAACCTTTCCCTGAGTATTTAGCTTCCTGGAAGATTAGAAGGAAAGAACACTCCCACGCACCATTATATATGATTACTCCAGTTAGGACATAGAGGATTCTATTTAGCATTTACTTAACACCTATCCCTAAAGCTCTTGGTTAACTTATTTTTTTTTGTTTTGTTTTTATTTTTTATGGTGATGGTTTTAACTACATAGAATTAAAAAAGGAATTTCACTGTGACAGCCTTACTTCCCCAGCTGTGGTTGAAGTTATATTTAACATAGTCCTTTTATTTTCATAAAATAAATCTTCTTGCATGAAGTCAAAAATACTTTTCTCTGCCATGATAGATTGTGCAACAGTAAAATTATGGCATACTACTATAATTATTTTTGTCTTTTGTTTATGATCCTCCTTTCCCTGCTCTTCCCTCACAAAAACACATCATTATTACTAAAGCAAAAATGAGGGAAAGGGACTTGGTGAGTGGTACTCTGAAGTTCCTTTTGCTTATTGGTAAGTTTCTAAGAAAGAAATGCTGTTAAATTTCTACACACACATATGCATGTGTATATATGTATACATTTATACATGTGCACACATATAAATATAGACACACATGTGTGTATATATATATATATATATATAGTGGTACTTTGCAAATCTTAAAAGAACCATATAAAATTCTATCTTTTAAAATATTTGTTGCAAAGGCATTGAATATGTGTTCATTATAATTATAATTAGGAGATATTATCAAGCCTCAGAATAATATACCTCTGATATCAAGCTTTACAAAATTGCTTAAATGCCTAAAATGCTAAATGATTCATAATCTATCAAGTAATCCTGGTCCAACTATCCATATAGGAAGAAAAAAAAAGTGAACAAAGAATGCTTTTTTTTTTTCCCCCCAGACTTTTATTTCCATTTGGATAGAAATTTCTTATCAGTACTTATTTCTTAGACAAACACTGAAGCACATACGAATTCAAAATTAAACACGTCAAGGAAAATGGGCTATAATGAATTTAAGAAATTATGCATTGCATTTAAAACTTTTTTTTTAATATTTTATGGCAAAAAGTCATTTGATACAAATTTCCCATGCAATTAAATTGTTGACTCATCAAAATTGAGGAGAATCACATGTTGCATATGTGTAGGCATCAACATGTTAACATCAATCACAAAAGAACCCCAAAATCTGATGTGCTTTTGGAAAGAAATTTGATTATTTAGGAGAGACAAATTAGAATTAGAAGGCATTTCTCCCTGCCAAGTATCAGTGAGACTGATACTATACAGAATTTACATAAGAACAAAAGGGCATTTGCTTGATTAACCTCATTTGGGCAATAAGTAGTCTTCAAAGAAAGGTAGTTTGAGATGGATAAAAAGAGATAGGTTAATCTATTTTGCGGAATATGAAAGTCAATCATTTGATGAAACTCAAAACACAAGTTTTTGAATAAGCCAAAACAACACTTTGATTCACCCAAAATCAAGCACTGTGTGTTTGTTATCTAAGAATTCCTTACAGTCATTATTTTTTAAGTAAAAGTTTTGAGATTAGACTGACTTCTATACTATACTTTTGGCTTAGAGATAATTTTCTAATCACATAAAGCTAATCACATAAAGCTAATTAAAATAATACTAAAATTATAAATAATAAAGTAATTTTTCCACATTAAGAAGAGAAAATTGCATAAAAAAGTCTGAAAATGTAATATCAGGGAGATTTGTTACTAGATTCTGCTCCAGCCCTTTACCTTCATTCTGTATGTATCTCTATGTTTTAAATGTGTTTCTTGTAAACAAGAGATTTGTTATTAGAGAACAAAACAGAATGATAATATCCTGGGAGTGAACAAGAACTGATAGATATAAGCTTCCATGTCACACATACAATGTAAAGATAATTAGGGAAAGTCCCCAAAATCAAATTATCAAATCAACAAATATTTATTAAGTGCTTTCCAAATACCAGACACTGTATATGCATATATATGTATATATACATACATATATAATATCTCTCTATATATATATATATTAGATATAAATATATATTAGATATATAGATATAAAGAAAGTAAAAATTCATAATAATCCTGCTCTCTAGGAGTCCACCTGAGTGTACAAGTGGTACATTTAAGATATATACCAATGAAATGGAAGTTAAAATTAAAGAAAAATATGCTACCAGTTGGAGGGAACCAGTTAAAGCTTTAGGTAAAACATGAGATTTGAGTTGAGTTTTTAAGAAAATTAGGAAACATAAATGAAGGAGTATTTCATGCATGAAAAATGAAAAAAAAAATTTAAGGCAGAAAATTAAGGGATAAGATTCTATGTAGGATTTATGGTAAAATATTCTTAGAATTATATGGGATAAAATGTGTTGTGATTTTCATCTTTGGAGGGAGTCTCCACAATAATGAGATCCTAAATATCTATAAGAAAATAAAGTATTTCTTTCTTAAAGATTAAATGTTGTTATTCTCTCTAACAGAGCATAAAACTTAATATATTCATGCTGAGAAAGTGAACACTTTTCCAAATGTCTACTTTTGGTTTTTATTACATTGACCAAATGAAAAGCAAAGCTAAATATGTATGTTGGGGGAGGGGTAAAATCTGTTCTTTTTTTCTACCTGTGTTATATAAGTATTAACATTTTGAAGCTGAAAATTTCATGATTCTATAAAATATTTTTGAGAAAAAAATATATATATGTATAGATGCATATATATTTATACATATATACACACACTCAAGGTCACCTCAATGTAGTTCTGATAAATACTTTTTAAGAAAATAAATCTATAGCAGATCACATTGTTAAGCAATTGAATAAAACAAACAGAGAAGATCCCATAGTATTTGCAATATATTGCTTATCAAAAAGCATTTGTTGGGGTCAAAAATTCTCACCTTTGATAGGGTGGTATTATTTAAACATATATTAAGATCATAGAAAATTTCATAATTTACATAAAGATGAAGATTACTTGATGAAGAAAATCAAGTGAAGCAAAAAATAAACCAAAACCAATATAAAACAAACCAAACCAAAACAAAAAAACATTCTCACCTAAGACATTTACCACTTTCATGGAGGATATCCAGAACAAAATACAAAAAGTTAATTCTTCTAAAGGGGAAAATTTCCATTTGATCTTACTTATATAGATGATGTTTTAATGATTGCATTAGACTTTGGAACTTCAAAGAGTCCTTTAACAAAATTCACATTAAAAATGTTCCTTCCACGATCCACATAGGAAGAATCAAATGGTTAAAAAATACCTCTTGTGGTATTTTTTACTATAGCAACAGATTTATTAGGTCTATCAAAACAAATATTTTGAGCAGATACTGTAGGTGATATTTAGGATATGCACATATGCATACAATATATGCATACATTATGTAAACATATAATTGCATAACATACATATTTTTATATATATACATGTATTTTCATGTATATACACATATAAATTTGTATGTTAAATGTATTTAAGAATATGTTATAATTATTAGCTTATTTCAATTTCACAATATTCTGGGAAGTTTAATTATTACCATTTTTACAGATGTAAGGCAAAGTGAAAGTAAAGTGCCTTGCTCAAGATGACAGAGCTAATAACTGTCTGAGGTAAGATTTGAAACCAGGTATTTTTGATTCTAAGTCTGATATTCTCTTCATTGTGCCACCTAGCTGTACATTTGTCTGAGTTCAGGATTGAAAGGAGGAAAAATTTGATTGCATTTGGTGATTTGCAGCATTTTCAGTATAATCCCTCCATATCTTTTCATGTGGTGCAATTCCAGTACATTTTTATTATTTTTTATTTTATTTTGTTTCACAAATCATTCATAGGGTATATACCCAGATTTGTATGAGTAAATGTTTAGCAAGTGACTATCTTGCTAAAAGAAATAATTGAATTTGTGATACATCTTAAATTTAATCTACTTTATTAATATTTTTCTATTACTTTCTCAAAGCCTAGATGATCGATGAAATAATAAATCAAGCCATGATTCATGATGACTTCTGATTGTTGAGGTATAAATGTTCATGGGGAAAAAACACAAAATTTAACATTAATAGATTTATTCTATGTTCTGCAAGTTCCCTTCTGTTTCTATTACTTGGTAGGTGTTACTCTATTTTTTTATTAAAGATTTTTATTTTTCAAAACTTATGCATTGACAATTCTTCAACATTAGCCCTTGCAAAACCTTGTGTTCCAATTTCTCCCCTTTCCTCCCCCCTCCCCTAGATGCCAAGTATTCTAATATATGTTAAATATGGCAGAATATATGCTAAATCCAATATATGCATACATATTTATACAATTATCTTGCCACACAAGAAAAATCAGATCAAAAAGAAAAAAAAATGAGAAAGAAAATAAAATGCAAGTAAACAACAACAAAATGAGTGAAAATGTTATGTTGTAGTCCACCCTCAGTTCTTGTCCTCTCTCTGGGTGTAGATGGCTTTCTTCATCACTGAACAATTGGAACTGGTTTGAATCATCTTGTTGAAGAGAGCCATGTCCATCAGAATTGATCATTGCATAGTCCTGTTGTTGCTGTGTACAAAGATCTCTTGGTTCTGCTCATTTTACTTAGCATCAATTCATGTAGGTCTCTCCAGGGCTTTTTGAAATCATCCTGCTAATCATTTCTTACAGAACAATAATATTCCATAACAATCATCTGCTCAGTTTCCAGTTTCTTGACACTACAAAAAGGGCTGCCACAAACTTTTTTTTATTAAAGCTTTTTATTTGCAAAACATATGCATGGATAATTTTTCAACAATGACCTTGCAAAACTTTCTGTTCCAAATTTTCTCCCTCCTTCCCCCCACCCCCTCGCTTAGATGGCAGATAGTCCAATACATGCTAACAGTGTTAAAATATGACAAATCCAATATGTGTGCATATTTATAGAGTTATCTTGCTGCATTAGAAAAACTGGATCTAGAAAGAAAAGAAAACCTGAGAAGGAAAACAAAATGCAAGGAAACATCAACAGAAAATGTGAAAATGCTATATTTTGGTGGCAGAGTGTTACTGTAATAGGGCCTCTAGGTGAAACAGTGAGTAGAATGCTGGGTCTCCAGTCAGAAGACTCCTCTTTCAGAACTTAAATCTGACCACACATACTTACTAGCTAGGCAAATTGCTTAATCACTTTAACCCTGTCTATTTGTCTCAATTTCCTTAATTATAAAATGACCTAGAGAAGGAAATGGCAAATCACTACAGTATCTTTGTTACAAGAACACCAAATGGGCTCAGAGTCAAATACAAATTAAAAAAAAATTAAGAACTGAACAATAAAATGCAATGCTTATGTTTTCCTTCTTTTATCTCTCTGGTCATTACAAAAGTGGTCCCTTCCTTGCACATTAACAGTGGATAATGCTTTAAAACAAAATAAAGAAACAGCATCCCTGACATTGAATAGCAATGGACATTAGGAATCATTTAATTGAACAATCTCTTAAACAGAAAAAATGAGGTTCAGAGAAATGAAGGGATTTACTCAAGCCACAAAGATATCAATAATAAGGTCAGAATTGGAATATGTATCTTCTTATTCCAAATTCAGTGATAATCCCATAATTTGATTTGGCTTCAGTAAAAGTTATGAAAATAGATTTGCAAACATGAGAGTACTCAAAAATTTTGCTCTGCAAATACTTAGTTACTTCAGGTATACTTAAGACCAACTTTGCTAAAAGCTCACCTAGAAATGAGGCATTTATAAACTCCTTATAAGAACTTAGAAATTAATAATTTTATTAGGTTTATTTGATTATTTTTGGATTTCACTATTCTAGATTATAGTTCTTCAAAAATAAAACAAATCCTTGTTGTTTCAATTTTTTAAATTTAATTTGTTAATACTCCTAGCCATATTTTTTTCTGGTCTCTTTTGATTTTATTGTGAAAGATATGAAGCAAACAAACTCTCTCCCCCACAATGGAAGATACAAAGGCAATCATCAGGTTGTGTTTACTCTATTTTCAATTATCCTCTAACAGTTTTTTTTCAATATGAAATCATTAGAAAGACTTTTAAATGATCTAATGTTGTGCAAATTTTTGTCTGCTCTTTGGGTGTTGAGTATTGATTTACTATTTCCTTTGTTTTTGTTCATCATGGCCTATATTGAGGCCAAAGAATCTTCTCAAAGTTTCCTTCCATTCTGATGCAAATAGGAATTATTGAGACATTGTGTTTGTTTTGTGTTCTTTTTTTTCTTTAGGAGTCACAGTAAGATATATTTCATGACATCTCCCCTCTCTTCAATTTTTCCTTTTTTTTTTTAAAGAAGAGAAACTTTGTTGAAAGATTAGTAAAGAAAAAACTAATTCATGAATCATGTTGGCTTGAAGGACATAAGGAAAGTTATAATTTTTATTCATCATATTGTAATATAGATAAAAAATGCCTATTTCTAATAAAAGAAAGAGAAACCTAGTCAAGAAAGTATTTTGAAAATCCAAAATTGTAAAACTCAAAAAGAGAGACCTGATGAAATTCAATATGGACACAATAAGTAGAAGAAAACTATGAAATTTACCTATTCATTCTCTGGTAGAAGCATGATTCAATTGATGGGGGGGAATGCCTGGATTGTTGTTTTTTTTTTTTTTGTTTTGTTTTTGTTTTTTGTTTTTGTTTTTTTTTTCTTTATAAAGGATTGTTATACAAAGAAACCCAAGGGTAAAATAGCATCTTAAATACAGCATACATTTAATTAGGAAAAAGAACCTTGCCTTCAAATACTCTTCTAACTTTTCAGTTTCATATAGACTTGGAAAATTTCTTCCTTACAGAATTATATATCAAGTTTCCAATTAGATTTTGTATTTTTCCCATATTTCATAAGTTTTCCTTTTAAAAGTGTGTTTCATTGTCCAAATATAATTAAACACAAGATTACAGAGCTAACAAAGTAATGATGAATAACATAAATAAATGCATATGAAGTAAACTATGTCTGGCCAACTAGCATATTGCATATATTTGAATCAGTAAAGAATTTGTCTTTTATATTACTGTTAATACAGCTCATTACAATGTGGTAGCACAGAATCTTTTAACACCTACTCAACAGAAAACAAGTCCAGTCATAACCTCCCTAGCATAAAAATTGCTGAATATACATACGAGGAATTGACTATTTATTTTTATAACTACCTTAAGTATGGAGAAGTTCCTAATAAAACTAGCCATAAATTGAAGGATTTTTCACCCATATTAACCCTCAAAGAGTAGCTACTAAATTATACAGAAGAATTTTAATTTCGAATGAACATTATATGTATACTATCAAAATAAGAGCTCCTTGAAGTATTTTTCTTGAATGCATTTTCATTAAATGATATAGTGCTTTAAAATGTTATTTAGAACTGAAAAAAACATTGTTTCTCCTTAATCTTTCTCCATCTCTCTCTGTGTTTCTGTCATTCTCTCTATCTTTTTCTTTCTCTCTGGTTAGCCTGATAACTGTGAAAATAATTGTAATTTTTATCTTTTTAAAACTCTTAATAATCACAGTGCAAAAATTGGTATAGGGAAAATCAATGGATTTTTTTTTAGATAGGGGCTTTTATAAAATTTACAAATGCTTTATTTCAACCTGAAGTACCATATTATAAAAATCTGACAGAAACAAGTAGTATGTCCTTTTTAATAATGAAATGCAAAAATCATTATTTAACTTGACTTGGTGTGGGAGTCATGTTTACTAAGACATACTACTTTCTTCTGAAAAGATGGGAACTTGCCATATTAAAGTTGAGACCTCAATTCGTAGAAGGAGGGAGCTCACTAAGATAGATGCTTGCTTAATACATTTCTGATGTTTGGTATAGTGTGACATTGACATTTCTCATTAGAAAATGTTGGAATATGATTATACTAAGAAGAAGATGGCTTTTTAATCCACAGTCCCTGCTTTCATTTCCTTGTTATGCCAATGTAAAATGCTCTTCAGGATAAAACTGGAGATAGTTACTCTCAGTCAGAGACTTAATTGCATTCTTCAATTTAAAGAAAATGCATTTAATCATTGCTAGTGACAAGACTCCAGCATATTTAAAATAATGAATGAAATACGAAACTTTTAAAAAAATTCTATAAGTAGATAGATACATCTAAAATCTTTGAGGGTCTTTAACAGAATGTTATTCTCTACTCTCAAGATAATTGAGTCAAGTTGTTCACACTACTTTTATTTTTGCTAAGCTTAGGCTTCAGTATCCTATTTTTTTCTTATCTTGGAATATTGTCAGTTTTCATTTATCTTAAAGAGCCAACAAAGATAAGGAAACAGAAAGAACACTAGCTTTTCCATGAGAAACATTGGGGTTAGGTCCCAAATTTTGTCACTTAACCATTCTGTCATTGTAAGACCATGGGAAGTAATGATTGAGTCACAATTGAGATTTTGGGAAGTCACAATTGAGACAATTTCTTCATTTTCAAAAGGGGTATAATGCAATTTAACTACTCTGTTTTGAAGAAAACATATGGTAAATACTGAACTGTTTTACAAAGCTTAATAGTTTTTTCTTTTTTTCTGTTTTTTTTTTTTGAGGGAGCACAAAACCAACATTTATTTAGGAAAAGAGATTACAGACAAAATGAAGGGGTAAAATAGGCCTCAGGAGAGGTAAATATGAAATAGATTTGGGGACAAGAGGTTATCAAAGAAAGGTGTTTGGAAGAATCATTTAAAGGAATGATATGTTAGTATGCCATTTACTGGCAGGCTAATTTCCTAGAGAACTCTAGCAAACTAATCACAGTTAGCTATAGTAAGGATAAAGATGCTATTAAAGGGAAGACACTGTGAGGAAGGCTATGGGGAGAGACAGAAAAAGGACCTAGTTCAGCTATTATTTCTTAAATATCTTCCATCTCACTATTAGTCTCACTATTATATTAATCTATAGTTTTCCTTTATAGATTTATTTTCAGAATGCATTTCACCTCATTATATCTTCATATTCATTTCCACTTTTCTCTGAGTTTAAGATCAAGTCAGCAAATATTTAACAAAGCAACTACTATATACCAAGTACTATAGTTTGTTCAGAAGATAAAAAGACAGATAAAAAGAATCTGTTCACACAGTCATTAATCTATTTAGTTATAAAGCATATACATAATTATGTATAAATAAGAAATGTAATGGTTATAATAACAATAGTAATAGCTAAAATGTATAAGGTAACAGCTAGGAACTTTTTTGAGTTCTTTATAAATATTGTCTCATTTAATCATCCTAATAACTCTAGGATCTAGGTGCTATTATTATCTCCATTTTACGCTGACAAAACTAAGATAAATAGATGTTAAGTAATTTACCCCAGATCACACAAGCAGAAAATGGCTAAGGCTATATTTGAATTCTGGTTCTTGGCACACTGTTCTAACAGGAGGAAGAAGGTAATCTCAGATGATAGGTCCTAGAACTATTGGAGGACCAGAAAAGTTGTTGGGGGTTTTTTGGGGTTTTTTTGGTAGAAGATGAAATTTTAGCTTAGATGTGAAAGTAGATAGGGAAACCAAAAAGTAAAAGCAATAATGAAGAGCCTTTCAAGCATGCTGGATAGTCAGTTAATATGCATAGAGTCAGGAAATGTATCATCTTGTGTAAGGAACAACAAGGAACACATTTCCATTATAACAGTCTGTAGAGGGAAGAAAATTGAAAAGGTAGAAAGCAGAAAAGTTGTAAAAAGATTTTCAAGATAAATAGGACTGCATTTCAGAATAGAGAAGCAGACATAAATAAAATATTTTGCAAAGGTAAAATCTACAAGATGGAAAGAGTGACTGACAAAAATGCCACCTAGAATATGAGCTGGGGATTATTGTAAAAATATTATAGGCAGATTAAAATATAAATCAAAAGGAGAACAGAGTAAACTACCCCATTATTTCATTTGGTAACTTATAAGATCTTAGAGTTAGAACTAGAATAGACTTGAAAAGCCATTTTAAACAGTTTTTATAGATAAGCAAACAGGCTCATGTGATTTGAGGGACTTGTCCAAGGTTAGTTACAGAGTTAGAAAGTAGAAAACCTGGGGCTCTGCATAAGATTCTCTGATTCCAAGATCAGCACTTTTCTATTGTACTTTGTTTACTATCTTGGGGAGGGGAGAGATAAGGAAAAGAAAAAGAAAAAAAAATAGAATACAAAGTCTTCCAAAAGTGAATATTGAGAGTGCAGAGCCAAGATGGTAGACACCTCTTTTTCTGAGCTGTCCCCATGACCCTCACACTGACATCAAATCCAACATCTGAACTGATTTTGGAGTGACAGAACCCATGAATATTGGGAGTAACAAAGTACCTGCAGAAGATAATTTCGAATATCTCCAGAAAAGGTCTGTTTTGATTGGGCACAGAGGGAGGTAGGCCAAGCACACGTAGCTCTGAGTAGAGACACTGAGTGCAGGCAGCACAGAGTCCCTGGACACTGTGGGTTCCACACACCAGACAATCTACAGGGAGGAATCTACAGCAGTGTTGGCCACTGTGTTCTGGTTGCAAGCCAGTAGATCAGCAGACTAGTTATAAAACATACAACACAAATACAAAAGGCAAATAGTGGACCTCTAAACACCAGAATTTCACAGGACCTGGCCATACCCAGCCAGCAATAGAAGTCAGTCAACACTGGCCCAGCACAAACACTGCTGCTTGTAGAGGAAGCTTAGAGTATCTTCCCCTTACCCTAAAAGTAGACCTCAACTTTTTAAAAAAAATAAGCCAAAAAACAAACAGAACTCTAAGCATAAATAATTTTTATGGTGAAAGAGAAGAACAGATTTCAAATCCTGAGTTTACTAAATGCAAATTGTCTCCAGATAAAACCACAAAGGGTGATACAAATTGGTGCTCATCTCACAAGGCTCTCATGGAAGAAATTAAAAAGAATCTTACAAGACAGCCAGAAGAAAAATAGGGAAAGAAAATGAGAACTTTGCAAGAAGGTTTGGAAAATATCTGAAGAAAACTCCATACAAATAAATTTAGTGAAATTTAAAAAGCATATAATTCCTTACAAAATAGATTTGACAAAATGGAAAAGGAAACAACTCCCTGAAAAACAGAACTTGAGAAATGAAAAAAAATCCGTAGAGCAAAACAACTAATTTAAAAATTCAATTGGCCAAATACAAAAAGAACTAAAAAAGGTAACTGAAGAAAAGAATTCACCAAAAATCAGAAGTAAACAAATGTAAAGGAATGGCAATGATACATCAATAATCAGTCAAGCAAAACCAAAACTAGATGAAAAAAAAATAGATGAAAATGTAAAATACCTACTCAGGAAAACAACTGACCTGGAAAATAGATCTAGGAGAAACAATCTAAAGATTATTGTACTTCTTGAAAATCATGATAAAAAAAAAAGAGCCTAGATATTATCTTTCATGGTGTCCAAAAATCAGAAGGTAAAATAGCCATTAAAAATTCATCAAACACTTCCTGGAAGAGACCCCAAAATGAAAACCCCAAGGAATATTATGGCTAAATTTTAGAACTATTGAACCAAGGGAAAAATATTACAAACATCCAGAAAGAATTCAAATACTGAGGACAAACAATCATGATTACCCCAGGAACCAGCAGCTTCCATTTTAAAGGGCTCTAGGGTCTGGAATCTGATATTTCAAAAGGCAAAGGAAGTTGGAATGCAGCCAAGAATAAACTACCCAGCTAAACTGAGAATTTTCTTTTAGGGAAGAAGATGGACATTCAATGAGACAGGTGAGTTTCATTTATTTCTGATGAAAAGACCAGAGCTGAATAAAAAATTTGACTTTTAAATATAGACCAAGAGAAGCATAAAAAAGTAAAAAGGAAACTACTCTTGAGAACTATATCTCTGTTATGGGTAGATATAAAAAATGCAGGTATAACTTGATTTTACTGCCATAATAAAAAAAAAAAAAGAAACTAGAAGTAGAAAAGGGATTGTCCTGCAAAAGGGGGAAAATGGAGATCCAATGAGGGAAATTACATTTCATGAAGAGGCAAAGAAAACCTGTTACAATTGAGGGAAAAAAGAAGGGGAATGATTAGTGTATGAATCTTTCTCTCATCAGATTTGGCTCAAAGAGATGATATTAGACATTTCTGCTTTCACAAAGAAACTTGTCTCACCTTATAGGAAAGTAAGAGGGGAAAAGGAAAAGGAAAGGGGCAAGCTAATAGAAGGGAAAATAAAAATAGTAGAGAAAAGGTATAAGAAAGGTGAGAGGCTATAAAGAGGGATGGCTGTTTGAGGTAAGTGGTGATCAGAAGCAAAATACTCAGGAGGGAGGAAAGAGGGAAATGAAAGAAAAAACAAAATTTGAGTTAAATAAGATGACAGTCATTTTAACTATAATAGTGGGGAATCTCAAACTTGCTCTCTCAGAATTGGATAAATAAAGCCACAAAATAAATAAGAAAGAAGTTAAGGAGGTAAATAGAGCATTAGAAAGATTAGGTATGATATATATTTGGAGAAAATCGAATGAAGACAAAAAGAAGTATACTTTTTTGTATAGGTTCATAGAACCTATACAAAAATTGGCCATATATTAGGGTATAAAGACCTCAAAATCAAATGTAGAAAGGCAGAAATGGTAAATAGATTTTTTTATATCATTATGCAATAAAAATTACATTCAATTAAAGTCCAGGGGGAAAAGGACCAAAAATTAATTGGAAACTAAATAATCTAATCCTAAAAATTGAATGAGTGAAACGGCAAATCATAAACACAATGGAATGACGATAATGAGACAACATACCAAAATTTGTGGGATGCAGCCAAAATGGTAATAAAAGGAAATGTTATATCTCTAGATGCTTACTTGCATGACATAGACAAAGTGAAGATCAATGAATTGAACTTGCAACTAAATAAGCTAGAAAAAGAATTTAAGATAGTTTACCTCTCAGATCTGTAGAGGATAAAGGAATTTTTGGCCAAAGAAGAAATGAAGATCATTATTGATCACAAAATAGAAAATTTTGATTATATTAAGTTAAAAAGTTTTGTAAAAAAATAAAACTAATGCAGACAAGATTAGAAGGGGAATAAACTGGGAAAATATTTTTACATTCAAAGGCCTCATTTCTAAAATATATAGAGAATTGACTGAAATTTATAAGAATTTTAGCCATTCTTCAATTGATAAATGGTCAAAGTATATGAATAGACAATTTTCAAATGAAGAAATTGAAACCATTCCTAGTCATATGAAAATGTGCTCTAAATCACTATTGATCCAAAAAATACAAAGTAAGACCACTCAGATGCTACTACACTCCTCTCAGATTGGCTAAGGTGACAGGAAATGATAATGATGAATATGGGAGGGGATCTGGGAAAACTGGACACTAACAGATTGTTGGTGGAATTGTGAACAGATCCAACTGTTCTGGAGAACAATTTTGAATTATGCCCAAAAAGTTAAGAAAGTGTGCATACCTTTTATTCCAGCAGGGTTTCTTCTGGACTTGTATCCCAAAGAGAGCTTGAAGGAAGGAAAGGGAACTTGTGCAAAAAATTGTTTTTGGCAGCCCTTTTTGTAATGGCAGGAAACTGAAAACGGAGTAGATCCTCATCGGGGGAGAATGGTTCAAAAAGTTATGGTATTTTAATGTAATTGGACATTATTGTTCTATAAAAAATTCAAAGAGAGGCCTGGAGAGACTTACATGAACTGATGCTAAGTGAAATGAGCAGAACCAGGAGATCATTGTACATGACAACAACAAGATTATACATTGATCAATTGTTATGTATGTGGCTCTCTTCAAAAATGAGATGATTCAGAATAGTTCCGATGATCTAATGATGAAAAGAGCCATCTACACCCAGAGAGAGCATTGTGGGAACTGAGTGTGGACAACAAAATATTTTCACTCTTTTTGTTTTTGTTTGTTTACATTTTATTTTCTTTATTATTTTTTTCTGGTTTGATTTGATTTCTCTCATTCACCTAGGTAATTGTATAAAAATTAAAAAAAAGAAATATATAGATTTAATATATATTGGAGTACTTGACATCTATGGAAGGGGGTAGGGAAGGGAGGGTACTATAACACAAGGTTTTGAAAGGGTGAATTTCAAAGAATTATCCACGAATGTGTTTTGAATAATGAAACACTTTAATAACAAAAAAGAAAATATAATAGAAAAAATGAATGTTTAAAACTTTCTTTACATGTATTTATAAAAATAAAATAGTATTAAGTAAAAACATGACCTAAGTCTATTATAGTTGATGATCACACAATATTGCTGTTATTAATTCTGCTCACTTCACTCAGTATCATTTCATATAAATCTTTTTAGACTTTTTTTGAAATCCATCTGGTTATCGTTTTGAATAGAAAAATAATATTTAATTATTTTATAAACCACAACATTTTCAGGTATTTCCCAATTGCTGGGCATCATTTCAATTTCTAATTATTTGCCACCACAAAAAAGAGTTGTTTTAAATAAATATATTTTCATATGTGTCCTTTTTACATTTTTTATAATCTCTTTGGTTTACAGACCTAGCAGTGATATTGCTGGATCAAAAGGTATGCACAGTTTGATTCCAGAATGGCTAGATGAGGTCACAATTCCACCAAAAATACAATAGTGTTCCAATTTTCCCTCATCTTCCTGAACATTTGTCATTTTCCTTTTCTCTCATATTAGCCAATCTGATAGTGTAAGATGGTACCTCAGAATTATTTTAATTTGCATTTCTCCAATCAATATAGATTTACAGCATGTAAAATATATTTCTTTACTCACCTCAGTGTGTATATATAGTTCCCTCCTTTGACCATTTCAGAGGTCAAGTGGGTCCCTTTGTTCTAGGTTGTTACCCTGCTGATTCCACTAAAGCCTCCAGACTTAAATATCATCATCCCTTCTATGGACATGATGATATCTATTTAGTTGTCTTTCAGGTATTTACTAACAAAGATTCTGATTAATGATCCATGATACATAATGCTTAGGTATGAAAGCCATCTCCATGAGATTGGACAATAATAATTATATTATTTCTCATTTCTGTAAAGTTATGTGCTAAGATTTTATTGGTATACATGTGTTTTTTTAGAAGATAGAACAACTGCATTTTAAATATCAACTGTGCATATAATAAAGTTGCTCTGCCTCACCCTATATATAGCACCTGTCTTTTCCTATAATCATGAAAGACCTGCACAGTCTTTGACAAAGGAAGAGGGAAGGAGGCTATTAGTTCATAAACATATCAACAAAATTGTGACTTTATGAAAGAAAACTGCAAATATCTGGCATGCCAAGAACCATTCCTGCCCTTCCCAAACCATCCTTTGAAAAACTCTAAAATATTTCATTAAAGAGTAGCCAGGAGTTGAGTGAGAAACAAATTTCTTAGTAAAATATGAACAAAGAGTGATTTGTTTTGTTTTTTTTTCTTTCATGGAAAAAGAAAACTTGTATCAAGCAAATTCATCAAAAATGAAGAAAAGAATAATGTCATAAAAACATCTATTTTTTTTCCTCAAAAAATTCACTAATATTTAACAGAAATGCAACTTATTAAAAAAACTGCTTGTCTTAACAAGGGCACAATTACTCTTTGGACACTATTGTTCAGTGATTCTTCATGGTTTTGATAAAATGTTTTAGGAAATATCTTCCTTTTCTTTGCTTTATATTTTCTCCAAGATCAACATATCTTGAAAAAAAGCTTTTCATTTACTCTGCAATTTTGAGAGAGAAATTTTAGATTTCTGAATGAAAAGCTTCTAAAGTGTAAAGAAATTATGTCCTTTTTAAAGGAAGAATTTGTTTTAGAAAATTCCATTCAGAGGAATTATTAGGAAATGAAGGAGAATCAAAATAAAACCCATTTCCTAAATTAGAAATATTTCTCTGAGAATGGATTGTTTATGTACTATTAAAAGGTGAAGAAACCAGTGTCCTCTCATAACCTTAACGATTTTATGGGTAATAGTGAAAGCTTAATAAAATAGACAGTTATCAAGGTTTGTGATAGCACATATTTCTTTCTTTGAAAATAGCCTATTCATAAAGTATTGTTTAATGGCTAAACAAATTATGGCATATGTATGTTATTGGTCAGTACTGCACTTTATAAAATGACAAAATTGGTAGTTTCAGTAAATCCTGGACAGACAATATGAATTGTTGCAGAATGAACTGAACAAAACACAGGTGAAAAAAAAAAGTAAACAATAAAAAAAAATTGTAAATGAAAACTACATTGAAAGTCTTGAGAACTCAGATCAATATCAAGATGAATTGCAGTTTTAACATACTGATGTTAACAACTTCTTTAGACTAACATAAAGGATTGAAGATGCCAAATATTAGAGATAATATATTAATGTGCTTTATTATACTATATTGATAGAAATTCTTCTTATTGTTTTCCTTTAAATATGTAGGATGGAAGGGGAGAAGAATGAAAGTAAGTAAAGGCAAGGTAACACAATGCTCAACTTTTTAAGGCAAGGAAAAGAGGAAAAAATGAAAGGAGTATCATCTTATTTCTACTGTCATGCTATATGTTTTACTCCATTTGGATTTTGTTAAATTTAGAGTAACATTTAAAGAAAAAAGGAATAGTTATTACATTCAAAGAAGAGAATAAAATATCTATATTGCAAAGAGGTAATGCAAATAATACAATTATTCAAAGGAACCTGACTGTGAGGTTTCAAAAACAATAAAAGGTTAATATTTGCTAATGGATGTAGTTTTTAAAGATTACAAATAAAATTAATCTTTTCATCTCATCCATCACTCAATTCAATCCTTATTCATTAGAGGCCTTCACTGTGATAATCATTATCTTAGAAGCTCTGAAATATCAAAGGAAAGAAAAAATGTAATCCTCCCCTAAAACTTCAATAGAAATATGACCCATACAAAATGTAATTATAAGCAAGAAGTTATAGAAGTACTAGCACGCAAACACGCAAAACACAAAGACAATGTCAGAATCTTACAAACCATTCTGGAATATGCAACTATTTTGGATTATGGGGTTGTAAGAATCTATGAGCCCAATGATACATGACTAGATACCAAAAATTTCTATGATTTTTTTATACTAAGAAATCATTATCAGGCATTAACAACCAATCCTAATTCAATATTTAATATTGTCTTGTATCTGCTTCTTTGTTACTTGTACTCTTTATTGATTGTCTGTTACACATAACTTACACAGTAAGTTCTTAACATATGCATATCTTCGAACATTTCAGTCTGTGTTATTTGATGAACTAGTCATAAGGACATATTTCAGTGACTAATGCTGATTTACTTCCAAAGTGGCATGAGCATTAATCGTCTTTTACTGCTATTGAAGAATCTCTGCCTCAGTACAAGCCTAGAGCATGAAATGAAACCAAATGCAGTAATGATTTTCAGAACTAATTATTTCTCTCCTATACTTGATTTCAAAGACTTTCTTTTATAATCACAATTTTTATGAAAGATCATTGTCAAGTAACAAATGGAAAATAGTACTGTGCACCTTAAGATCTAATTTTAGGATGTGGTTAAATCTTGATTAAAAATCTTAATAATGGCATTGTATATTCAAGAATAAAAGCAATTTAACTATATTCAATTTAAAGCAATTTTTCAATAAGTGACCAGAAAAATATCATTTCAAAATCTATCTTGTGGAGATATTTCAGTTAAAAGTAGAAAAAAGTGAAGTTGTAAGGCATCATTATATATAAGCTTTTGAAATAAATCTAGGTTTTTTCCCAATTTTTATATGAAGAGTATTAGCTTGCCATAAATATTGGTTATTGTTGTTGTTTTATCATTAGATTCTATTTGGCTGTCAGATTTGCTGGTATTAAACAATACAGAATAATTCTGAATAATTGCTTTAATTTAATTTTCATTTCTGATGAGTACTCTTTTCTTTTTTGATACTGGTAATTTGATTTTCTTTTTTTCTTGTTTTAAAAATAAAGTTAACCAATGATTTATTTGTTTTTATTGCTGTTGTTTGCACTGAACCACATCCTACTTTTATGTATTAGTTCAGTGGTTTTCTTACCTTCAATTTTATTAATTATTCCTTTGATTTTCAGAATTTCTGATCAGATGTTTAATTGAGGACACTTAATTTGTTCTATTTCTAGTTTTCTTGGTTGGTTGTTACTATTGTTTGCTAGGATCCCAAATTAATTGATGTTTCTTTCTCTCTTTTATTTATGTAAATATTTTGGGCAGCTAGGTGGTACAATGGATTAAGTGTCAGGCCTGGAGACTGAAGACTCCTCTTCCTGAGTTTAAATTTGACCTCAGAGGTTTAATGACTTTTTGACCCTGAACAACTCAATCCTTTTTGACTTATTCCTTAATCTGTAAAATGACTTGGAGAAAGAAATGGCAAACAATTTGTTTCCAGAACTAGCTCTAGCAATCTGTAGGTTTTTTGGTTTTTCCAAGATTGTATGATCTAAGGAAAAGTGTAATCACTATTTTTCTGTCCTGTTACTGTCTCTACTTGGAAAGATAACTTGCTCCCTTTTAACCTATATTGCTCACACTCTTATTTGTCCTGAAACTATGACCAGGTCACTTGCTGTCCTTCAGTTTTGCTCTGTCTTATAATTGAGACTAATTTCCCTATGAGTGAACAAAAGCATTTCTCTTCACCTTAAAACAGGGACCTGTGTCCAGTTCCCCGTCTGTTGCAAGGGCTATTTCTCCTTTTGGCCTTAGGACTGTGTCCTGAAACTGCATGTAGGCAGTGCAACAGATTGTTTCACCAAGAGCCAGGAAAGGATTCCCTCCAATCCCCTTGTGCCACAGTTCCCATGTCTCAGTTTCCCTCAGATGCTCTTTTTCAGTTTCCCTTGATTATTCTGCCCAAAAAATAGCAACCCCCACTTCCTGACCATCAGAAATAATTGGACTCACATTCCAAAGGAGTCATAAAACCTACAGATGGTCAGCCTCGACATACCCCTTATCTTTTGGTTCCAGACTTACTGTTTCCCAGTTTCTGTCTCAGGCTTCCTTCTCACTCCCTACCGGCCAGAACTGAATTTATAGTTTCCTTGCACCCCAGATGTTTCTCAGTTGTTCCCCTGAGTTTCTTTCTGTCTCTGAGCCTCCTCTCATCTCATGATGCCCCTCAATGAGCTGCTGAATAATTTGTGACATTACTCCTATTCAGTTGGCTGGTCATGTCTGCCAGTCTAACTCTCTGGGCTGGACCTGCCTGAGATCCATTTGGCTGTCATGTCTGCCACTCTAAACCCACAATGGACTGTGTACTTTGGGACAAGAATCCCAGAAGTCCTGATCCATAGCTATGGATTCTGAACTCTCAATTAACATCAATAAAGTATTAGCTAATTTCCAATGTGTGATACTGCCTCAGTTTCTCCCTGAGCATTACACCCTTATACCCAGATTTCCAACCCTGCACACACAATTTGTAGGCTGAGGGCTCCTGAAGCAGCTGTTTTTGTGAATGTAACCTTGAACTGTCTGTATTTCTTTCCTGAAGCCCACCACTCCTCAGACAGACCTTTCCTTATGTAGCAGTCTTTCAAATATGACCCAATCTCATAAATTGCTGAGGCTATATTTAGAAAACTAATAATGTATTAAGCATTGGGACACATTAAAGAAAATAAAAGTGATATTTAAAAAAATCTTTACTGCATTTTTTAGGAAAATATCTTATGTTAATCCAAATTTTGAACTATTAAAAGCGTTGAATAGAAGTAATGAAAACTTTCAAAATTTTCAGGTATTGGTGGATAAGAATTATAACATTGGCTCAGATGTCTTGTGTGGGCCATCTAACCTCTCTGAGCCTCATTTACTTTATGTGTTAAACATAATTTTGACTAGAAATTTTCTGAGGTGTAAAATATTTTGATTTAGAATGTATCCTATTCTCAGTGACTAATAAAATGTAAGGAACAATAATAAAAACAATTCTGTTTTATTTTAATTATTTTCTTTTCATCCCATTTTGTAAAAAAAAAGAAAAAATAAAAGAAAATTTTGGCTTTAATAATTTATTATTTTTTTATGTTTCTGGTAACATTTCAATCAAGCAATACACACACTAGTACTCTTCTTCTTACTTACTTCAGATATACTAAAGTAATATTTAAAAGAGAAAGTCATTCAAATGAATGTGAACTGTGAGGTTGGGACACCCTACAGTTGTGTTAATTCTTTGAAAGAGGACTCTTACTATAAAGATGTAATTGAAGGCAAACCTATGCATATATTTACATAATATGCAAGTGATTTTGCATTAAATGATTAAAAAATAAAACGAATACAGATTTTCAAATGAGTTTAACACTTCTGAAAAAAAATTAGATTTAATTGCTGTTGGTTGTTAAGAACATAGTTCACCTTAACCCATATTATGGCAATTAGCAAAAGCCTCCTGGAGACACAAATAAAAGTCATTCTTACAGCTATAAAATTTTATCTTCTCTATAACAGCAAATGCCCTTTTTCTCAAACTCCTGCTCAAAATATAGACTCAAGAATAAGATGCATGTTGTTAATATGTACATGTATTCTAAGTGACAAATCAATTTGATGAGTTATTTCAGGGGTTGAGATTAATAAATCTTGTTTAAAATTAGATAAATTTAGATTTCTTTTGATCTCCAGGAACCTTTGGTAGGGACACACTAACTTATAAGCAGTGAAATGTTGGAAATTCAGGTGCTTACATATGTTGGGGGAGAGAGAGGAGACATTTCTTGTAAGAGTCTCACCAGAAATTCATAAATATGTCACTTGTAGCACAAAGTGAATACAAGATTTTAGTATTTAAAATGAATATCCTTAAATTCAAACTGAATCTGTAGTTAGAAGAACTAGATTGAAATGCTGGCTCAGTCACTTATTCCCCATCAGGCTCTGGGCAAGCCCCTCAACTTCTCTGAGTATCAGTTCCCTAGTGTGCACAATAAAAGAATTAGAATAATAATTTCTGGGGTCTCTTGGTATACTCCACTACTTTTTTAAGTAAAATTAAAAAAACAACATTAAAACGGTTTACCATATATATATATATGTATATATATATATATATATACACACACACACAT
>JAJPUD010011781.1:0-42182 GCA_023553655.1 Myrmecobius fasciatus
AGGAGGAGCCGTGGGCTTGTGTTTTTGTGCTTTTCGAAGGAGTGATGGGCTTGGTCCGTCTAATGGACTCTGTCTTCTTCCTTCCTGGGGAGTGATCTGCTTTGGGAGGCTCTGTATTTCTCTGTATTGTTCCATCATTTAGTAGAATTTCATTTTCTTAAATGACTTTACCTTCTGTGAATTGTTTCTGGGATTTTAATTTTGGTCAGCACATTTCCCAAGTCAAAAAAATGTTCTAAATGGTGACCATAATATTTTTTCGCATTTTTTCTGACAACTGAGCATTTAATGAAAAATCATGATGTCTCTGTTTAGCTTCATTAATAGTAGATATGAGGCAGGAGAGAAGATGGTAGGGCAATTACCTCTGGTTTCAGATACCTGTGTACCTGTGGCTTCAGATATAATGAGTCAGAGAACTCTAGAGCTATAAGGGTCCTTGGGAACCATCTAGTGTGTCTGTCATATATGAAAGAGGAGAAAATCCAGGGGAGGAAAAAGTAAGTTAGTTGCAAAGCCAACCCCAAGATGCCAAGTTTAGTCTTTCCCCTATGCCACATAGCTTTTTATTTTATTTATTTATTTATTTTTAAAGCTTTTCATTTTTCAAAATATATGCATGAACAATCTTCTTCAACATTAGCCCTTGCAAAACCCTGTATTCCAGTTCCCCCCCCTCTTTCCCCACACCCTTCCCTAGATGGCAAGTAGTCCAATATATGTTAAACCTGGTAGAAATATATGTTAAATCCAGTATGTATATACATATTTATATAATTATCATGCACACAAGAAAAAAAAGAGAAGCAAAATAAAATGCAAGCAAACAACAACAAAAGAGTGAAAATGCTGTGTTGCCACATCTTTTAATCACTTTCTCTTTTTTATTTCCTTGTAAAATGGAGTTGTTCCATGTAAATATCATATATTTACAAATATAAAATATTTACTTTTTCTAAAATGTTAGTTCAGAAATCAAGTTGCTAGTAGTTAAACTATCCCAGCCCAGATTCTGTTCCAATCTGAGATATGTCCTGAGTATCTTAGTTCCTTTGCCTCTGATGTACTCAGGTCCTTATCTCTTTTAGTTCTCCATGGGTAGCAGATGCCACCAGAAGTCAGTGCATCTTAAAATCTCTTATCTGCCCAAATTCTTCTTCACTTGTAGGATCCATCTGCAGGCCTCTCTTGTTCTCATTAAGATTCCAAGAAGCAATCCTGAATGTTGTATGGTATTTCCTATGTGTTTGTGATTATGACTTTAGCATACCCACATTCCCCTAGAAGCTCTAAGAAAAGCTTTTCTGTTGCTGCCAGAAGCAAGAGTGTGATTCCAGATGTCTGCATTCAAAATAATTTTTAATTTTTTTTTTCACCTGAACCTTAGCAGCTTCCTAGTTGGCTTTTCTGTACCACCTTCCTAAATTCTAATTCACCAGTGTGGAAGGAATAGAGAAAAGTAGCCTTGGTGTGAGGTTCCCTTTTTGCCAACCTCACTTGTACTGTTTTTGGTGTATTGAGCAGGGGCTGAGGCTGCCTCTTGCTGCCTCAGTGATGGAGATCTCCTCTTCCCCTCCCCTGACTTCCCCCACTGGAACACACCATTGTAAGCAGAAGCTTTCCCTACCTGTCACAGACAACTTATAAATATAACTTTGGTGGCCAAATTCTTATGCCACCTCTGGTCTGGTATCTCCTCAGTACCTCAGAATAACCAAGAAAATTACTTGTTACTATGGTGCCAGGATTTGATTGAGATTGTGATATGAAAGTTGAAATAAAGGAACAGGGTCAAGAAAGGAGGGGATTGTGTCTGTCTTCCCACAGGGCTGACCTCTTCACAAATTGCTTCTTATCTTCTGCCTCAGTTTTTCCATTCCTAAAGTAGGAAGAGAGGTTTGTAAGGTATACTTTAAAAGGGGATAGAGTGACTGGCAGAATGTGGTTGGGGATCAGCCCTTGGATTCGGATGATTGGAAGATTTAAGATGAGCTAGGACTTTGCTGTTATTGTGCTGTTTACCCTTTTGTGGTCAGCTATATTCAAGCAAAGTTTTCACTGCTTCTTTTCTGGGAGGGGTGTGGTGTTTTGTTGAAGATAGCTAAGGCTGATACTTCTTAGAGACATGGAATTTGAGGCAGGCCTGTGGTACATCCCTTGACTCCTCTGCCTCTTGTGTCTTCCCTAGGTTCCTACAATCCCATGACCCTGGGACTCTTCACTCTGGTCTATTTCCTGCTGGCGTGTTGGACCTACGGGCTCACTGTGTCTGCTGGAGTCTTCATTCCTTCCCTCCTCATTGGTGCTGCCTGGGGAAGACTTTTTGGTATATCACTGTCCTACCTTACCAGTGCTGCAGTGAGTATCCCTTTTGTTATAATAGTTGACAGGCCCTGGAGAGTTCCTCTTTTAAGATGAATCAAACTCAAGAGGGAAATTAGGCATAAATAGGTACATTTTGAAATGTCCACTTATGCTACCCAAAGAGAGGTTCTCCAGTTAAGTAATTAGTGTATAACTTAGAGTAACATCTTTTTTTTTTCTTTTAATTAATTGGTATTTTCTCACCAGTAACTTCTCAAATATCCTCATCCCCCCCAAAGTGTAATTTTCCCAAATTCTTCACTGATATTAATACAGATATGGTGTGTGTTCCTTAAATTTGACACCACAGCACTAAAATTGTCCTTTGTATTGACTGGCATTTTGTTGCATCTCCATGTTTTTATTTTTTCGTTATTGTAAGTATAGGAGAGGCATTATAGGTAGAAAGTACTTTAAATACTGAAAAACCCAGGTTCATGTTGCCTGTGACATACTGGCTATGTAAATATTAGAGATAAATTGCTTCCTCTCTCAAGGCCCCTAAGCAACTTGCGAATATATAGATTAATTGCAGATTTGAATCAGTAGAGGGTGTCTACATCAGGAGTCCCCCCACACTGGAGAATTCATAGACTTAGACTTTCTCTATCTACCTTATCTTGACAACACTCAGCCCCCAAAGCCTTTGTAGATAGCGTTATTTTGTCTCTGCTTTCAGTCACCTAGCATTTAAGCATCTTCAGTTTTCCAGGCATTGGGAATTCAAAGAAAAGAAAAAACGATTCCTACCTTCAAGGAGCTTACATGTTACACATTAATATGTAAATAAATAGACATACATAGCAGAGAGAAGGGAAGTCTCTAGCATCTGAAGTTGCAGGCTAGGTCTCCTTCATAGAAAGTAACATTTGAGCTGAGTCTTGGATCTTCCCATGTTTCTGTATATTTCTTATAGTCCTTAGAATGATATCTTTTGACCAAACTCTGTTAATAAGCTACAGTGGATTGGATGCAATGCTATTTTTATAGTTGAAAAAGGGCATGACGTCAGGTACAGAAATTCAATATTGGGAATATGATCTAGTCCAGGGATTCTTAAATCTTCCTGCTAACAACCCCTTTTCTCCCAAGAAATCTTTATATGATCCTAGGTATATAGGTATATAAAACAGGTATACAAATCAGACATTTACTTATAATAAATCATAATTTCATGACTCCACAGTCAGTTACATGACCCTTTATGGGTTAAGAAACTGGGATCTAGTCCTCCTTATGTGGGAAATCCATTTTTATCTCAGACAAGATTCTCCAGAATTTGGATTTGTCAATCATTCTCCTCTTATGCCAGGCAGCAGGAAGCCAAAGACTTGGAGTCTCTGGTGGTCTTATCAGTGCTTTAATATCTCTTGTGTTTATTTCTTCTAATTGTAGATATGGGCTGATCCTGGCAAGTATGCTCTGATGGGAGCTGCTGCCCAACTTGGTGAGTCCTCTCTTTTTCCATAACATGAGTGCATTCTAAGGAGGGAAGGTGGGATGGAGCACTTTGCTCCAAAGGCGAGGAGGGTCAGGGCTTAGCTTCTTGGTCTTTCTATACCTCAGACACATGTCAATGAGAGACATGAGACTTGATTTACTAAAACTAAACTAGCATGGAAAAGTAAAAGGATTCAAAAGAATTGATTTTGACCTGAAAATGTAGGGTTGCACTAACTTCTTTTATTTTCCTCAGGTGGCATTGTGAGAATGACCCTGAGTCTGACCGTCATCATGATGGAGGCTACAAGCAATGTGACTTATGGTTTTCCCATCATGTTGGTTTTGATGACAGCAAAAATTGTTGGAGACTTCTTTATTGAGGTATGATATGGAAGGGGAAGAGTGAGAAAAATGACATTTTTTAAAAATTGTTTTGGATGTCTCAAGTGAACAAGACATTCCTTTCCAGTCTCTCATAATTTGGGGGTTTCTCATTAGCCAAGTGTCCTGAGTATAGGAGACAACCTAGGTGCCTTTTTCACAGTGTGGCAGTGTATTCACAGTGGAGTCAAGTTGTCAGATCTAGTGGAGAAAAGGTCTTCATCCTAAATGTTCTAAAGAAGAGCTCCTCCTGTCTGCTTCTCTGGTAGATTTCACTAGCCTTCAGGAGGCAATAATGGATCCAAAAACTGCTGTGTCTCATTTCTGCTAGAGGAATCACTGAACTTTCTTTCTTGAAAGTTTTGTGTTGGAGGGAATAGAGATGATTTTCCTCTTTACTTCACAGGGAAATATTTAGGCTAAATAGGTGATTATTGTGATACCTTAAAGATTAATAATTAAAAATACTCTAGTGGTTCTTGACCTGAAGATGATTTGTAGTGAAGTAACCAGTATTAAAGGGACAAAATGGACTCAGTCAGTCCGTCCAGCACTTATAGAGCATCTGCTTTGTGCCAAACAGTTTGCCAAGTCCTGGATATACAAGGACAGGTAGAAATTGTCCTTGCCCTCAAATAGTTTACAGTCCTTTGGGAGAGTATATACAAACTGCTATATACAAATAAATTAGAGACAGGATAAGCTGGTAGTCATCTCAGAGGAAGGGATGCACCACGTTAAAAAAAACTAGGAGACGCTTCTTGTAGAAGGTGGGATTTTTGTCTGGAACTAGAAGCAGCAGCAAGAGGAACACAGGTTCCATCAGTGAACATGAGTAGAGATGATCAGCAACAGCAGGAGACCAATGCTGGTCTGGCTTCGCTGTTGGAAGAAGGTACAACCATATATTAGTTTTGTTCTGTTTTTTTCTTTCCAGGGCCTTTATGACATGCATATCCAGCTGCAAAGTGTTCCCTTCCTCCACTGGGAAGCTCCAGTTACTTCTCATTCACTCACTGCCAGGTAATGATGCTCTTTCTGGCCTTCTCCCCCATGAAGTCTTCTCTTGGCCTTTCTCTATAAGTCTTAGCCTAAAATAGAAATGACCGAGATATCAAGGTGACTCAGACCATGCTTGGTAATGCACACTTCCCAAGGAAATAAGTTGTTTACCTCTGCTGGCAAAAATACATTATTTCTGTTTTTAATTGTAACTTCAACTGTCCCCTTTTTCACTTTAGTTTAGAATAAGGTTAGTAAGTCCTGTGATTGCAGAATTTGCCTCTTTTAAGTGGGGAGTGGGAGACATGACATTTCTAGGAAGAGTCTTGCTGTCCTATTTGTAAAAATCCTAGGATTCAGAGATATTGAAAATGTCATTGTTGTCCAACAGAGAGATATTAAGTCTATAGCTGAAGAATGAAACTGGTCTATAAAATACCATTAATTAACCTTGACAGTTACTAAAAAGAGCGCCTTTTTTCCCCTAGCTGTTCTGAAATAGAGGCAGTATTGAGAAATCAGGGGTATAAGTCCCAGCTTCTATGGTTCATGACCTCATATGGAGTCTTGTGACTGAATGTGGGGTCGTGAAATTATGATTTATTATCAGTAAATGTTTGATATGTATACCTATTTTATATATGTATATGCCCAGGGTCATGTAAAAATTTCTCAGGTGAAAAGAGGTCACTAGTGGAAAAAGTTTTAGAAACCCTGTTCTAAAGTGATGGCTTTTCCCCACAGCTGCATGCTAAGAATGCCTCTTCTTCCTTTGCTTTCTTACCAGAGAAGTGATGAGTACACCAGTTACCTGTCTGCGGAGAAAAGAGAAAGTAGGAGTAATAGTGGATGTCCTCAGTGACACTTCCTCCAATCACAATGGCTTCCCAGTGGTGGAATATTCTGATGATGCCCAGGTACAGAACAAATTTTATCATGGAGAGTAAAAAGAGGAAGAAGTACATCCATTCTGATAAATGACCATATGTCGTCAATGTCTTCTCCCCAGGAGAAGACAAGTTTATGTTGGATGAGTAGTTCAGGCAGACTGTTTTCATTTCACAATTTGGGTACCTCCTGTGGCAACCTCATCTAATTATGGCAGACAGACAATTCAATCAGAATTGAAGTTAGATAAAGCAAAACCCAAGGATTTTCATTTCTCTATTTTCCTAGACAATTCATTGCTATGGCTTTTTACTGTGGCTCATGTACCCGGGAATGGGAGAGAAGGAATTGGAGCCATTCCTTTGAGTCCTTGCATTACCTCCCAAGCAGGAAGTCTAATAATAATCCAGGTTCTAAATCTTGCTTCTGAGCATCATGTGTGGACAAAAGATATTCTCTTTTTGCAGCCAGCAAGGTTACAGGGCTTGATCCTGCGCTCCCAGTTGATTGTCCTCTTGAAGCATAAGGTATGATTTTTCACAAGGCCTTTTATAAAATGTCATCAAAACCCTAAACACCAGGTGTGGACATTCCCAGACCTTGCAAATGATCCCCCATTCTCTGCTGTAGCAGTTTCCTTTCTATTTGGTGGTATTTATTACCTTCCAGTTTGGAGTTCAAGTTTCAAAAACTATATCACAGCAATAGAAATGCCAACTATGCAAAGTGCCCCCTTCCCCCTTACCACTATTCTGGAGAAACGGTGCCCACCCTTTTCTTTGGTGATACCACTACTAGATCTGTACCTCAGAAAAAATGGAAAAGGATCTATATGTACAAAAATATTTATAACAGGTTTTTATTGTTGTGGTGGCAAAAAAATCGGAAATTGAAGAGGTGCCTGTCAATGGAGGATATATGAATGAGTGCTGGTATTTGAATGTGGTATATGGAATATGATGGAATATTGTGTTTAAAGAAATTATGAAAGGAATTATTTAAGAGAAACCTGGGAAGACTTATATGATGTAGAGTGAAGTGAGCAGAACAAGGAGAACAGTTTGTAACATAATAGTAATATTGTAAAAACTATCAGCTCTGAACGACTTAGTAACTGAACTGCAAAGTGACCCATCACAGTTCCAAAGGACTCCTGATGAAATGGGTTACTCACATCCGGAGAGAGAGAAGTGATGGATGGACTCAATGCAGATGGAAGCTTCTGCTTTTTTCCTTTTATTTTTTTTATTTTTTGGAAGGGGAGTGGGACATCTAATATGGGAATTTGTTTTTTTATGACTATTTGTAAGAGGCTTTGTTTTTCCTGCCTTCTTAATAGGGAAAGCAAAGGGAAGGGAGGAGGGAGAGAATTTGGAACTGAAAATAAACCTCTGTGCACCATCTTTGGTGCAGTATCTAAGGGAGACTCTGTGAAATCAAAGGATGCTTTTTTCTTCTGTCTTCTACTTGAGGTGTTTGTGGAAAGGGCCAGTCTGAACTTGTTCCAGAGGAGACTGAAATTGAAGGACTTTCGTGATGCCTATCCCCGATTTCCACCCATCCAGTCTATTCATGTGTCTCAGGATGAACGAGAATGCATGATGGACCTCACAGAGTTCATGAACCCCTCTCCATACACAGTGCCTCAGGTAACTGGCCAGGATGTTTCAGGATGGGAAGAGGGTTGGCACCAGAGCTGCTCCCTAGACCTTTTACCAGTTCAAGATACTGAGAAACAAATGCATCCTTCTGTAGGTAATGAGAGACAACCATTACATTTCTGTGACTCCTGAGGAGTCTTCCTGAGGGCTCTTTCTGTCTTCTACAAAATAGACGTCTTCTCCAGTCCCATGAGAGAAAATCTAGACTGAGAGAGTATTTAAAATTCAGTGTTTTAATAATGTCTATCACTTGTATATGTATAACCTCTGTTGCAATGCTTACCCTCTAAAGGAAGTTGGAGAGAAAGGAAAGATAGAATTTGGAACTCAAAACTTAACAAAAACAAAGTTTAAAAATTGTTTTAACATTTAATTGGAGGGGAAATTATTTTAAAAAATGAAAACACATATAGAGTAGTAATAATAATGTCAATTACAAAATCCTCTTTTAAACACATTTCCAAATAATAAAACTGGTCCAGAGTGTGGTCCCTCTGAAAGAAAAAATTGCAGTCATCCCAGGAGACAGTAAGTTCTTTTAAAGCAGGGACTTTGATTTTTATCTTTGTTTTCTCAGTCCTTAGCATAGTACCTTATGTGTATTGGACATTTAACGTTTTTTGAACTCTAGGAATCGCACTTATATGGAAACCTGATTTCTGTGTGTTCTGTGGCTGTGGGAGATGCCCACTTCATTCTTAACATAGGAGAAAAAGGAAGTGGGACAACCCTCTTAGGCTTCTTTCTCAGTTCTAACAGGCATGACTTTCCTTCAGGGTTGGCCAGCAAGCCTATGAGATCTAGGCCCTGCCAAGCTCTGTATAAAGTGTCTTTCTGAGAATCAGCTAGGGGGCAAATTGGATAGAACACCAGCCCTGAAGTCAGGAGGACCTGAGTTCAAATCTGGTCTCAGACACTTAACACTTAACCCCAATTGGCTCAGGGAAAAAAAAAAAAAAGTCTTTCTGTGATTGAATGCTTCCTGTGGACAGTCATTTTACTCTGAGAAAATTGACAATTGGCAAGGTGACCTGAAGACTAAATAAATGTTTGACTTATTTCTAGGAGGCATCACTTCCAAGAGTATTCAAGCTTTTCCGAGCACTGGGACTGAGGCATTTGGTGGTGGTAGATAATCATAACCAGGTGAGTTTGGACTCATAGGAGAAGATGCTTGTTCTGCATTAATACAATATTAGGTCACCAGTGACTAGGATAGTGAAATTTCTCTTATCTCTTTCCTTAAGTCCTAAATCCTGTCTCCTGAAGGAGCCTGTGACAGTGCTGTCAGTTACCAATCCTTTTTCCTTTGACAAAAAAGTGACTGCCCCAGTAAGAGATTTCAGATAGATGTGGCTTCCTCAACCTCAACATCTGCCATCTCTGAAGGCCTGTTTTTGTTGTTCAGGGTGGCCAGTCCATTGCGCCAGTTGTACCATCTATCCATGCTTCTGATTCCCTTGTCAGGGCCAAGTCAAGCAACTAACACTTTTGACTCTCTTGTTCTTTTGTATCATTTCAGTGTCCAGATCAAAGGCAGAGAAGGCCAAGCATTTCACAGCAGTTGTTCTAGCGACACAGTTGGAAGTTTGGTCCTTCTGACATATCTTCTTTGGTTCTGTCCTTACAGGTGGTTGGGATGGTGACGAGAAAAGACCTTGCAAGATACAGGTTAGGGAAAGGAGGTTTGGAAGAGCTGTCCTTGGCTCAGACGTGAGGGACTTGGCATCATGTGTCGCTGCAGGGCAAGTGTCACTGACCACTGGAAACCCTCTGCTGCCTCCTCTTCTTTAGCACTCATCTGAGGCCTTTTTTCTCTGGAGGCCGTGGAAGTGAAAAGTCCTCTCAGACTTCCCAGCTGTCTCCCCAAGCACAAACCTGGCTGCTCCAGGTTCCACTTCAGTGTTTTAATTTGATGTATATTGTGGGTAGATTTGTTTACATTTTAATATTTTTCTCTGTAGTTTATCACCATTGAATTCAGTTTTTATTCTATCCTTTTATGTTTCTTTACCTGAAAGGATCAAATAAGTTTAACTTTCTAGTTGGGTTTAACTGAAAGCAGATGGGTGAGGGAGCTTGTTGTCCATGCATACATGTGTAGAGAGGATGTGGGGGCCAGTTCCGCTGCACTGAAGAGAATCAGTCTGTTGCACCTGCTGTGGTCCATTCCTGCTGATCCCTGTGGCCACAGTAGTTCAACTTGGCCTATTTGTTTTGCACAATCCAATGCAGTACTTGGGAATCTCTGAGAATTTCCTGAAAGAGTCCTGTGACTTTGGTAGATGCTTCAATTTCTCCCCCTGTTGTACATTCCCCATAACTAGCGTCTTGGCATGGCAGGAGGAAGCCTGCAGACTCAGTGCTTGACTGGCCTGTCTCCAGAACAATGGTTGGGTTTGGATTGGGCCAAGGGAAGCGGCCTGAAGACAAGAAGAGCTCCACACACTGACATACCTGAGTTGCAACTGGAAGAAAAACCTCACCTACCCCCCCAGAGAGCAGCGCCAGGCATTACTGCCACCAGTGACATCCCCTTCCTTCCAGCATTGCTCCTTGTGGGTCAGGGGGGATCTTGAATCTGTCCTCTCCCTCCTCCAAGGGCAGACTTCAAAGCCAAACAAATCTGGTTATGGCAACAGTGGGAAGGTGAGAAGTGGCCCATCCTGACTGTGGGTGGGTAATCTGCTGTCCCTGTAGCTTCCATGTCTGTCCTCCGATGTCAGGTCGGCTAGCCTTGCCCCACTTGCCTTCTCTGGTCAGAGAGCTCCAGAGTCAGAGCATCCTTCTGTGCAGCCACAGTCTGGAATCTGTGTCTTGGTAACAGACATGGCATCTCCTGTCAGCCCATGTCGGTGTTTGTGGCATCCTTCCCTCCTCCCTGAACCTTCCCCTGCCCCACTGTGCACCTGCAGAAGGTTAGTCTTCAAAAGGTTGGCCATTCAGTCAGAAGCACTCTTTTTAAGCAGTTTTTAGGAGTTTGATACACACTGTATTTATGTCAACGAAAGGTACTTAGGTGATGAATCCTTTGGGTTTTAGCATATGACTTTTCTTAAATGTGCTTATTATTTTCCCCATCTATTAGAGCTGGGCATAAATGCACAGCATACTTTGTTTTGCATATACTTAAAAAGCTCAGTATAACTCATTGTTAAAGGCTTTAAAAAAGCCTTTTAAAAAGGCCCTTATTGGACACCTCTCTTGGATTCTTAGTTCCTGTTTATGCCATGCCCTTGACCGTACTAAAGACCATGTGGCCTGTGGCTTATCTTAGAGGAACAGCTCTGGCATATCTTTTAATAATTGGCCAGGAGTCTCAGAGGGCTTCTTACCTTCATTCATAAGTTCCTTCCTTAATAGGTAAAGACCAGCTCTGCCCACTGTTTTTGTGGCACAGGGTTCTTTCTCCCTGCCCTCCAACTACCACTCCTTGGCCTTGGTGTGTATTCTTGCCACCTTACTACAGAGCTGGCTGGCAGTATCTCTTTGGCCTTCCTCACTGCCACAGCCTCCTGGGGCTGACTTCCCCATACTCACTCTCATGTGTGTTTTCTATTTATCTCTGCTTGGGGAGAGAGAGACCTGCTTTGATGACATTCAGGTTTAGGGGTTCCTTCTGTCACTGACCCCTGCATGGATTAGTTCTCCAAGCTTCAGGTAGTCCTTTTAAAAATGTTTTAAGTGTTCCCATGGCCCTGCTCCTCCTGTTTCCTGTGGGAAGCAGCACACCTTGGTTTGTGTTTTTATAGTTGGTACAGATGTTGTAATTTGATTTTATCTCTGTTGAAAGTAGTGGTGGCTTTAATGAGTGAAGAGTAGGGGACTGTGAACTTTGCACTTCCTTCAAAATCGTGTCACTGCAGTCCTTTAAACCCTTACCCAGATCATGTGCCAAGAAGGAAATGGGGAGCCTGGAGGTGGGCAGGGGTCAGAATATGTGTGAATATAAGAAATAAAGGGATTGAAGTCAAGCTTCTGGTGCTGGATTTTTTTCCTTTTCAATCAGGACCATGACCTTGAGCCAAAGCTGGCCAGAGCATGTCTAGTTTTTGAAGTTGATGGTATGGTGACCAGTAATCCTCCTAGTAGGGAGGGTCCTACACACCGGTGAAAAATGCTTGAACTTTTGCAGCTGTGAGCTTTATCCTGAGTCCTGAGGAACAAGACTACCAAAAGAAACACTAGAGCAGGACCCAAGATAACACTTATGACCAGCCAGCTCACTAGAAGGGAGTCATGGCCCTGCTGAGCCTCCCTCTGGCTGGCCTCCCTGTTCTCAATACCAGCTGGAACTCCAGGCCAAGCTCCCAATCTAGGGAGTGGGCATGACTTTAGTTCTGTCTTGTCAATAACTTTGTGCCACTTGGGTCTCAGATTTATTTTACCAATGCTATAAAACTCCAGAAAGATAAAAAAAATTTCCCCCCTTCCTGGAGGTCATTGTCAGCTCTTGCAACCTTTCCGGTAATGTGAGATGGCTTATGGGAAAGAACTATCTGCAGTGGGGGCTTTCTGGTCCTTTATTGCTCTTGCTCCAAACAAACAAATCAAATAGTGTCCTGGACAGAGACAAGTGTACTGATGCTACAAGCAGCCATTTCCATTGTTTTAGGTGAGGCATCCTGGCTTAGCAGAGGAGATGCTGGAAAACACAACTAGCTCTGTTGTGACCCTGGACAAGCCATCCTGGCTGAGCCTTGTATTCCACATCTGTAAAATTAGTGTCGGAACACCTGCTTCATGGGATTATTGTGCAGATGCAGTGAACAAAGCACTTGTATAAATGTCGGCTCTTTAGGTTAATGGACAGCTCAGTGAAAACTTTGATTAGCAGGCCGGATGCATTTCTGGTAGGAGAATGACCTGTTAATCAAGACCAGAACTTCTCCCCATCTCCTGTGGGAGGGAGGTATAGGGTAAGAGGGTCAGTGATATAGTTTTTACAGTTGTGACCGTTAGCATTACCCTTACTGAACAGACCATTAGGAGGAGACATCTGTCCAGTAACAGCACAGGAAAAGAACATTCCTGCAGTCCTAGGAGTGAGAACCAAGGCTGAGTCTTAAAGCAGAAGTGTTAGGTCGGCTGTTAATGCTAAGCCTTCAGGACCAACTCAGTCCTAACTTTTGTCCCCCGTGTAGGAGAAGAGGCATCTGTAGTTTTAGCAGATGATTAATTAGATTCTCTGTGCTGGTGTAATTGATGATAAGTCATGCACCAGCTTCCTAGTAAAGAGTATCAACTGATGAATTTTATGTTGCAACAGTTTTCATTATGATAAACAGGGATTTTATTGGGCAACTAAAAACATGCATCTTTGTGGAGCATTGAGGTCCTCATGTAAAAGCTGTGAACTATGAGATGTTTTTTTTTTTTGGTTTTGGTTTTTTTTTATGAGATGTTTTTGTACTTCAATAAAAAATTTTTACTTTTGTGGTATTGTAATATTTTCCTCTCCTAGCTTACTGCTTCCACCAAGTGGAGACACTTGGAAACACAGACTCATTTTTCCAGTTTCAACTCAGTGATAAGATAACCTTGCTTAGTGTTTTCCCTCATAAGCCATTCAAACATTCTGGTACTTATCACACCCAAAGTGCTAGAAATCAAGGATTTCTGTCCTTGCCCACAGAGTGATCTATAGCTTCAAGGAAGGAAGTGACTTGGGGACAGAGATGGGACCAGAACAAACCTTCTCAGGCTGGGCATCTATCTTCTCAAATTATCTTCCACATACACCTTTCTTTGATCATGCAGCTTGTAAAAATCTCTAAGAAACAGAGGACTGCTCTATCTCTTTGTTATCACTTCAGTATGAGATCTAACAATTCACAAATAGGATATTGCTTTTAAAACTAAATCTGTAATGTGGGAGCAAATTTAGTTCCCTCCTGTTGGGAGTTAGTCCTGGAGACAGTTGGTAAACCACCTATTCATAATATAATTAGTGGTAACTAAGGACTAGCCCCTTCTCCAAGTTTCTCTTGATACTCACCAGTGCCCCCATTCTCTCTCATTCCAACTGGGCTTATCAGGCCACTGGAAGTGGCTTATACTCAGACCTACCTTGATGTTGGTAATTAGATTACTGCAAGTCCTAAGATTTCTACCTTTTCCTCTCAAGATAGCTCTCCAAATAGTGGTTCTAGATAAAAAATCGCAGAGGCAGCTTAAAGTTGGGAAGCTTCATTGACAGGGAATGGCTAAGCTGATCTCCATTATAATATAGTTAATGATCTTAGAGAATCAGTTTGTTCTAAGCTTTCAAGTTTCTTCACCCTTTCAGGCAGTTGTCAGTAAGGAGTATTCGACGACCTTTAAATCCAGTAGGCACTTTATGCCTCTCCAAATCCCAGGACTTTTCCCGTCCCAAAAGCCCATTTGCAACGTCTCTTCTTTGATAAATTGACCCTATGAGTTCCCACAGAGGGACAAAGAAGAGACAATTCTTTGCACTATTCACACTTTTTGCCATTGTGTCTCCAGTTCATACACTAAAGATTGTGGGGATGTTTCCCATAATTCGGCTTAACTGCTACTTTAGGTGGGACAGAAGTAGACTCGTTTTTCCTTTCCTTCTAGGTGAGTGAAGCCTGGGGGGAGAAAGCGGAGAATGCTCAGACACCATATTTCCTTATCCACTCCTGAAAAAGGGATGGCCAGAATATTAGCGCTAGTTGCTGTTGGTCCTTGACTTGTCTGCCAGTTTGGGGTGGGGGAGGTTGTGCAAAGGAAGAGAAAGGTTGAAGGGGGAGTTGATTCCAAGAGTGACAGTTGGGCAGTGAGGTCATAAGTTTCTAGTTGAAGGGAAGGTTCCGGAACAAGTTTACATCAGTTCCCACTGCTTAGATAGGTTCCCTGTGAAGGCAAGATGTAAGGACACTAACTTATCCGACAGCTCAGCAAGCCTCCCTTTCCCCTCTTCCCCAGACCTGGTAAACCCCTGAGGGATGAGGGGAAGGGGGACAATGGGGTGGCTCTGTGTTCTAGGGTTCCCTTTCCTCCCTCAACAGTTTATCCTAATAGCTGGTCCAAAGCCCAGAGGTGTCCTGAGGGATGCTAGAGAGCTACGGGGAAAGAGTAATTGTCCCAGAGCCGGTCTCAAGCCTCTAGAGCCTGGATGAAGAGGTGCCAAAGAAGCCTCACATTTCTGCCCTTGCCCCAAGCTCTTTGTTTCTAAATCTATTAGAAGGGGTCTGGAACTTAGTAAGGAAGGCTAAAGGTTGGCTTTAGTCTAGACATTGTAAGTCGAAAGCTGGGAGGGGCCTGAGAAACCACATAGTTGTAACTCCCTCACTTTATAAAGGGGGGATAAGTGGCCCCAAATCTTAGAGGTGTAAGCCCCTGAGCCAGGAGTTTTACTCTGAATCCAGCGTCAGTGGCAGGTATGATCCAATTTTGGGAGGCAATTTGGTATCGGGCATTAGTGTCAAACCTCAGCTCTGCCATTTAACTAAGCCATGTCATCTGGAACAAGTTAGTGTCTAAAGTGAAAACAGAATAAAGCTAATTTACTGGACACACTTGTAATAAGATAATATAGGTACACAAAACACTGCCTTTGCAGTTTCAAAAAGGTGCCTACGTTAGTAGGCACAGGCAGTGTTTTATTTCCTATCCTGGAAGGAACCTTAGGAGCCATCTGGTCCAAATTCTATCTGAAAAGAATCTTCCAGCATCCTCCTCAATAAATGGTCATCCAGCCTTTGCTTGAAAATCTCCACTGGACAGGAACCCCACTAGATCTAAGTCTTGCAGTGAGTCAGGAAGGCAAGGGAAGGCCTTTCTCCAGGGATGAGGTATGTTGACTGCTGTTGAATTCCTGAATGCAGGGACTTGTTTGTATTTTCCTTACCATAGGATTGAGTGTCCAGCAGTACGGAGTCAGACCTGAGTCCCCATTGCCACTATGAGCAGCTCAATCACTCTGGGGGACCTGGGGGAGCTCCTGGAAGGTGGTCTGAGGATTTCAGAACCTCTGATTTTAGATGAGATGGCTGATAGTTCTGAGAATAGCCTCAGAGGGTCTTCTAAACTCACCATTGAGCCAGACACTCCTAAACACTGGAAGCAACTAGAACAGTGGTAGGTACCTGAAGTTTGTCTCATCACTTAGGGCATGGTTTCTCTGATATCTAGCTCCAGACAGGACAGATTTGTGAAACCAGAACTATTTCCCAACTCCTTAAAGTGTTTGAACCCAGAGTCACACTTTCCTTTTTGGAGGTGGAATTCTGAGTAGTGGTAGACTCCTTAAATCATATCCCCCATACTTTTTCTGGCTAGTGACTAATTCTAATGCATATGCTTGCCCTTCCTAAGTTAGATCTACCCTCCCCTTGTTCCCCTGCCTCTTCTCTGACTCATGATCTGACCATTGCATCAAAGGGTGGCAGATCTACAGGCTGAGGTGGTTTGCCTTCGAGGGCACAAGGAGCGTTCAGATCAAGCTGTCCTGAGTTTGTTGAGGGAGCTTCTCCAGATCCGGGCCCGGATACAGGTGCAAGACTCTGAGCTGGAGCTGATCCGTGATGAAGTGAAGCAGCTTACCCGGATACCAGAGAAGAAAGCCTGTGAGGTGAGCCTGCTGCCCACTCTCAACTCCTTCTGAAGATACTTTCTTTTTGTGTGAACTGTGGGAGTGGTGGTAGGTGGCTGGCAAACTGGTCACAGGCAGCCCTGCGACCATCTTTTTTGTCTGTCTTTTCTTGGTCCTTCCTTTGCCATGGCATCCCTAGGATTTAAGCATATTGCAGCATATTCTGCTGGGAAGTAAATTCTTTCCCTCTTCTCCTTTGTCATGCTTTTCTCTCTAAACTGAACTTATTTTTCTTGGAATCCTGCTTTTTCTCTTTATACCACTTTGTACCTGTCCCCTGACCCTTCCATTAAATAAATGGGACAGCTATAATGATTAAATCAATGGAAGCTTAGCAGTTATCTATCCCATACCTTTCATTGTACAAATGAGGAAGCTCTAGCTCACTGGCAGGATATCTTCCCTAGGGCCAAGTTCCCACTTATCCAGCCTTAGAGCCCTAGAAAAACAATCCTTTTATCCACAAATTGTTCCTAACTCTGGCCATCTTAGTTTCCTGGGCTATGAAGTTTTGGCTCCCATTATCCAGTTGTCAGTCACCATGAATCAGAATAGAAGGCTTGGATAAATCCAAAAAACCCCCCAAACCCAATGCTCAAATCATTTTCTTTATAGCCTTCCAGTGCTACAGGTCGGAGTCATATGGAGTTGATGGAAAAAAGGTACATGTTTTCCTCATGTCCAGAAATCATTCCCTTGTCCAACCCACATAGCGACTGGGGCAGATTTGGGAGCAGCATAATGTTCCCAAACAACTCCAGGACAAGGATTTTGGCACCAAAGAAGGGTGGTGGGGTGGATTCTGTTGTTTTTAATTCAGGAATATTTCCTCTAGCTATTTTCTAAAGCAGGGATGCTCCCTTGCAGAAGGAAAGGTACTCTAGGGCTTTCCCCATGAGCCTCCCCAAGAAGTCTACTCTAAGGAAAGTTGTGACTCAAGTAATGTCACCTACTGACACATCAGACCTGTTGACTTGGTCTCCAGGCTCCAGGTTCAGGGGTTTCTCATTGCTCAAGAAGAATTCCTCTGGCTGATTTCTTTAGAATAGCCAGTGACATTCAAGCTCTGCAAGGAAGGTCTTCACCCTTTCTGTCCTTAAATGGGTAGGGATCTGGGTAGCTGCCTAGTCTCCCTCTCAGACCTGTGCCACCTGAGGGGAAGGGAGGCAGAAAAGGAAGTTGGAGCTGCTCAGAAGTAGAGGGTAATTTAAATCCTAGGTTGGTGGAGGTCCGAGAAGCCCTATCCCAAATTAGTCGGAAACAGGCTCTTCAGGATACAGAAAAGAAGAACTTTGAGACAGAACTAACCCTCAGGTATGCATGTCTCCCTTCTCTTTCCCTACTCCAGGCTCTTTTAGCTTATCTGATGTATTTATTCACTAATACCTTCCTTGGGCTGCTCTCTGAGTTGGTATAATAGTTATAGTCTGTCTACCTTATTCCATAGTTTTTTGCATTTGACCTTGTAATAAGCATTTCATCTGTTGTTTTCTGGAACTGTTACATAAATCATGTATGGTTTTATTTTTCACATTTTACATTTTTTAATTAGACTTTTTAGCTTATTGAAGCCAAGGATCATATCTTCTCCATTTTTGTCTTCTGAAGTGGCTCAGCATGTTATAGATGATCAATAAAGACTTGTTGATCAATGAAAGGAGACTTGCATGGAGGGGAGTAGTATAAGATAAGGATAAAACAGCAGAGTCACACCAGATTGAGTTTTGTTTAAACAGTTTGGAAGCACCAACTAGATGCTAGATGCTAGGGATTCCAAAATAAATCTAGAGACCCTGTTGTCAAGGAGTCTACACTAGGTGATGGAGAGAAGACAAGTACACAAACAGTAGGTGTGGAGGAGTGGATTCAGGCAAGATGCTAAGAGAAATCTGAGGTGGGAAGGAAGTCCACTTTTATACAGAGATAGTGGGATGCTGGAGAAGACTTCATAGAGGACATGGCACCTCCTTGGGCCTTAAAGGAAGGAAAGGGGCTTCTCACAAACATGTGGGGAGGAAGCCTTCAGTCCAGACTCATACCATAAACAAAGGCAAGGAGAAGAGGGGAGAGAACAAGATGAGAACGTAGTAGAGAGAAATGAAGTTTTGTTGGCCACATAGAATACATAGAATATGTGACAAACATTAGCATGAGAAGAATGTTTATGGGGCAGAATCAGAAGTTTATGCTTCTTTTTGGAAGACAGTGGAAAGCCTGTGAAAGCTTTTGAGTAGAGAAATGGCATATTCAAAAGGGTGCATTAAGAAGATGACTCCACAAACTATGTGAAGAATAGATTGGAGTAAATTGGAGAAAAGATAGACAGACAGACTTCAAGGAAACCAGTATTACAGTTATTCCTTCCCCATCTGGCTTTCTCTGACCAAGATGGTATATCATAAGTCAGCATAAGAAATTAAATGGGAATTTTGGAGGGGGTTTGTGGGAGCTGGAGACAATAAGCAAAAACTAGCTAAAGACAGAAAGTTTAGAAACTCAAAAATGCATTATATATAGATATACATATGTATATGTGTATATGTATATATTACTGAATAATACTAATCCAAATTTTACAATAAGATTTAATATCCCATAAAAGAAAAAAAAATCAGACTTCTCTGGTATGAAGGAAGGATCAAAAATTTATACTCAGATTTTCCAAATCATAGAGGTACCATGCCCTTAAGCCCACCCTACACCTGCAATGTAGAAGGGATAACTGTAAAATTGTGTTGGGGAGGAGGAAGGCAGTTAAGTGTCCCAGGAGATAGAGCACCAAGCCTGGAGTCAGGAAAACTCTTCCTGAGTTCAAAACCTGGCATCAGACACTGTATGATCCTAGGTAAGTCATAAATTACCTTGCTTGCCTCCATTTCTTCTTGTGTAAAATGAGGTGGAGAAAAAAAATTGCAAACCATTCCACTCTCTTTGCCAAGAAAACCCCAATGGGCTCACAACTGAAAAACAATCGTACAAAAACAATTTAAGGGAAGAGAAATACGGACTTTCATCAGAGTAGTAAATCAGTTTAATTAATATGTGTTGAGTAAGTAGAAGACGGTTGTATCAGAGAAAGCTAGAAAGTTTAGTTGGAACCAGACTGAGGAGGACCATGAAGGAAACCTCCAGGAAATTTCTGTACTTGCAATTGATGTTAACTTTGCCCTTTCTATAATTAATTAATATAATTAATACTGGCTTATGCCATGGAGACTGGTGTTTTAAAACAGGGGAGGGGAAGAAGGGGCTATTTTTCTTTTTTATGTTTGTAGTCAGATGAGGGCAGGCAACATATTCTAAACATGGAGGTTTGGATCCATTAATGTTCTGTCCTTATCCATCCCAACCTGAGCAAGGCCCATAACTAGTATGTTTTAAACATACTAATTAGTAGGCTGTCAGAACTCCTCCTGGCTTTTAGGTAGAATGGTCCTTTTTATAGTCAAGGCTCGTGTTTAGGATAAGCAATTGGGAAGACATTTTCCTTGAAAGATTAAAAACTTGTTAAGCACATCAATCTTATATTTACTATATATACTTCAGGACTAGTGAGCATTTTTCCTTTCAAACAACCCTTAGGTAAGTCCGTTTTACAGATAATGAAACAGGTTCAAAGTTAAAGCGCTTCTGTGTGCTTTTAGAGCCAATAAGTGTTAACCTCTGGGATTTCCTGACAAGAATGTTCTTTCTATATACCATGCTTGCTGCCCAGGTTGGACAAGCTGAATGGAGACCTAAAAGAAGAAGCCGAGGGACGGGAAACAGCCTGCAGTACCCTGCGGCAGAGCCAGGAAGACAGTGCCTGCCGAACTAGTCGGGATATTGCTGGGATACAGGTCAGTCCGGAGCCAGCACTGGCTGCCTGCCTCTTCTCCAGTTTTCCTTAGGGAATCAATTAGCCTGAGGAGATGGCTGCTTCGGACCTAGAAGTTTGAAAAGAGCCAGGTTGGTGGAAGGGGAGTGGGGGGTACCTGGGAAGATTACAGACTATCCCGATGGAGAAAAAATGAAGTCTATGAACTTACATATTCGCAGCAGGACTTTTTGTGGTAGCAAAGAATTGGAAACAGAACAAATACCCGTTCTTTGGGGGATGGTTAAATAAGCTAGTCCATGAATGTCATGGAATATTACTGTACTGTCAGAAATAATTAATGTGAAAGTTCCAGAGGAGCCTGAGAACATTACATGAACTGATTCAGAGTGAAATAAGCAGAACCCAAGTTAACAATATACACAATGGCTACCAAAATATAAATGGAAAGAACAATAAAATGAAACTGAACACTGTAATTATAATTACCAAACTGGATCCTGGAGGAGAGTTGAGAAAAAGCACCTTCCTTCATTGCAGAGATAGGGGACTATGGGGGTGTGAAATATTATAGATACTGTCGGCCATGTTTGGGCGTGCTGATTTTTCTGAACCACTCACCCCCCCCTTTTTTTTTTTTTCTATTTTGATTATTGATTACAAGGAATAACATTCTGTGGAGGGGGTGGGGAGGAAGAAATATATTTGAAAAATAATGGGATGTAACAGTAAAAGGTATTGATAAAAAAAAATTAAGTAGCTAAAGAGTTTGGAAGACAGATTGCAGATTTGATAAAGAAGCATTATATAGTAATGATAGATTTCCTTCGTCTTCACATTTGCTTTCATTTCCTTCCTTCTCCTTTCCCTTCCTCTCTCCTTCCCTCCCCCCTAGCTTTCCCTCCTTCTATCCCTCTTTCCCTCTCTGTCTCTCTCTCTCTCTGTGTGTGTGTTTCTGTGTGTCTGTCTCTATCTCTCTGTTTCTGTCTTACAGAGCAGCAAATAAATTCTTGATTTGCTTAATTATGACTTGATTATTCAAAAGGTATAGAAACAAATGAAGAAGACTGCTATTCTGAATCTGATTTTGACAACAAGGAAGGGCAAACTAGTATGTTTTAAACATACTAATTAGTAGGCTGTCAGAACTCTTCCTGGCTTTTAAGTAGAATGGTCCTTTTTATAGTCAAGGCTCGTGTTTAGGATAAGGAAGTGGGAAGACATTTTCCTTGAAAGATTGAAAACTTGCTAAGCACATGAATCTTATATTTACTATATATACTTCAGGACTCAAAATAGGAGTAATAGGAATCTTGGGGGAAGTGATTATGCCATCACAGAACTGATAACGGAGCAAGTGAGAAAAGATAGATGTGGTTCCATATGCATGTTAGATTTCAGGAGGACGGATTTCCAAGGATTCAGAGAATAGTATAGGGAGAAACTAGCTGCTGAGGAATTTGAAACTTTCAAGAATGAAATTTTGAAAACACAAAAAAGAAGCAGTTTCAGTGATGTGGAAAAAAAAAATGAAGTTGCCTAAAAAAATCAATGGAGATGTACCGGAAACTCATCAAACAGTGTAGAAGTTGAGATTTAACCAAAGATGGAAGCAAAAAGCAGTTAACAGTGGAGAAATACAGATAGAGTGCATGGCTCTATAAGAATAGCATCAGAAGTGTTAAGGCTGGCAAAGTATACTAAGGAAAACAAAAAAGTTTGTGCTTTGGTTTTGTTGTTTAGTAGCCTGAAAAGGAAAAAAAGGAGGATCAAAGAAGGACTGAAACTAATGTTTCAGGGGGTTGAGATAGAGGCAATGAAGAAACCACAACTATTAAACTTTGTTTCTGTTTTCTCCAACAAAAACAAAAATGACCAATAGAGTTTTTAACCCAAAAGGAGGAATGTGATAAGGGAACTCTCTAATAATTTTTCCCCCAGATGACAAAAGTATTTTATTTTGACATCTGAATATATGTTAATTCCTCAGGATGTAGTCTTTGTCATCTTTTCCAACTTATTCATCAGCTTTGTCAGAAATATAGATATCATCCAAAAAATTTTATGATGTTCTTGTTTTTGACAGTGGTGGCCTGCTGGATCAGGGCAACTGAGTTTGATTCAAGTTCAATATCATTTCCTTAAAGAATTAACATATATTTTTGAGCTTGAGAAACAATACAAGTAATGTCTGGTCTCATGCTTTGCTCTTCAGATATATATTTTTCACCCAAGAAATTTCTGATTTCGACAAGTGAGCCATTCTCTTGAATAGCAACATTGATGAGGAAATGAGCATACTCAAACTTCATTTTGTAACTGGGTAATGCCTTTGATCAAGTTTTATGTGTGACTTCAGGACTGCAGATTATGTGCACGATTGCAAGTTGTTTCAATGTCCCCACCACTTGTCCTCTGGAGCCTTTTTTCCTTCTTTCCAAGGAGACTGAGATCCATATTAATATGATTGAAATCTCTACAGAGGATGCTTCTGGGCCCCTTCACAATAACTATTCAATCCTTGAGAAAGATAGTGACATTTTCTGGGATGTTGACAGTCTGATCACTTTATTCTAGAGGTGAATGGGACAAAAAGCCCTAGTAACCCTTAATGAGTTTGTCACCAGATACAGACAAACTACCTTCCAGGGCACTGAAAGACATTCTGATATGATTCAAAGATCATTGACTGTGGTTCTCCAGAGATTGTTAATCGTGGAAAGGAAGCCTGGTCACTGAAGACAGATAAATGTCTTATTTAAAAAGGGGGAAAAAAAGAGGAAAAGTAAGGTCTGTAAACTAGAAGCCAATAAGTTTCACTTTGATTTATTATTAAAAGGATGGTTATGCAATATTAGAAAAGGGAATAGTGTTAAAAAAAAAAGCAGCAGCAACAACCACCATGACTTTATTTATCAAGAATTTATTATTTTAACTATACATATATTTGATTTAAGTATTCTAACATAATTATCATGTAGTGGATATCCTGCTATCTAGGGGAGGGGTGGGGAGTAGGGGGGAAAAATTTGTAACAGAAAGCTTTGTAAGGGTTAATGTTTAGGAATTACCCATACATATGTTTTGCAAATAAAAAGTATTAATAAAAAATAAAAAAATAATAATAATAATAAAAGGATTTATATTTTGATGCTATTTATTTACCTTTTCAATAGATTGGTCAGTGGAATGCTACAGATTTAGTTTTCCTAGTTTTCAGGAAAATATTTGGCAAATTCTCTCATTCTGTTCTTTTTGAAAATGTTTGAAAATGTTAACTAGAACATAGTATAATTAGGGAGAATGATGAGACCCAAAAAAAATAAGTATTAGTGTTTTGGAAGGAAGCATCCCAGGAATTTGTGCTTGGTCCTATGCTATTTAACATTTTAGTTACTGACCTGGATAAAAGCATTGACACCATGCTTACCCAAAACTGCTAATGGCACAGAGCCAGGAGGATCACAAACCCATTTGGATGATTGAGTCAGGATTTAGAAAGATCTTGACAGGCTCAAACATTGGACCAAATTTAATAAGGTAAAGTATTTATAGGAATAAACAAATTCCTACCCACAGATTTGAAACATCTGTGTAAAAATTTTTTTTGCACAAGTGCAAGAGAGGAAAGGTATGACTAAATCCACAGTGATTTATTTGTTTGAAGTCAATCAAAGGTTATTTGTTCATATATTATTGAGGAGATTTTTCAGATATGATCTATAGAAACTGGAAGGGGCTTAGAGCAACCAGTTCTGACCCTCATTTCCCCCCAAAAATACCTTACCTCAAGATTAGTGAACATCAGCAATTATTCAGGATACAGAATTGTGTTGTCTTCTCTTTTTGAAGCTCTTGATGGAAATTCCCTTTTATGATTTGATCCCCTTGAACATCACGAAATAATTTCTTATATACAACCAAAATCTCACCTGCTTTAATTGAAACTTGGTTTTATAGACGCAGTTCTCCATGTGAACATGGAGACACAAATACTCCATCTCTACCTCACAAAAATCCATCAAATGTGTTAAAGACAACAGTTTTCAAACTTTTCCAGTCCCTTTATGATTTTCACCATTTTAGTGTCTACTCCATGCCCTTCTTCTTCAGATTGTCCCAATGTCTAGTGGCAAAACAAGACATTCTTCTATAGGAAGTTTGCTAGTTCCTCCAGTCCTCATTATCAGGTGTCCTTCCCCCTAGATACCCTCTTTTTGGATATTCATGATGTACTTTCTTCTTGGTTGTACCTCTACATCTCAGTCCTGAACAACACTGTTTTTCAATGTAGATTACTCCCAAATCTAAATATTCCAACCTCATTTTTTTTTACACCCTAGCCCCAAGTGCCTGTTGAATGGCTCCACCTAGATATTCCATAGTCACTTTGAACACAATATGTCCAAAATAGAACTCATTGCCTTCTCCTCTAAACTCATCACTCCTAAGGTCCTCTCTTTCCTTCCAAAGCACCACTATCCTTGCAGGCACTGAGCCTCATAACCCTGGAATAGTTCTCTATTATTAATTCTCTCATTTTCATTTATCTGGTCATTGTCAAATCCTAACCATTCAATTACCACGATATTTCTCCCATCTTTCTTCTCTATTCTGGTACCAATTCCAGGCCCTCGTTGCTTCTCTCCTGGACTATTGCTATAATTTCCTAATTAGCTTTCTGACTCAAGACTCTTCCCATTCAGTCATCTCTACAGCTGTCATAATGATATTCCTAAAGCACAACTTTGACCAGACCACTCACCTGATTAAGAAGTTTCAGTGCTTCCCTGTTGCCTTTTGGAAAGAACAAAAATTGCTCTATTTGGTTTTTAAAGCTTCACAATCTATCTCCAGCCTATTTTTCCATACATATTTTGCATTATTCCCCTTTACATATTTCAGCCAAATTCAGCCAGTGTTATTTATATCATTTCTATACATCTGAATTCATGTTGTCCCCTGTACATTGAAGGCTCTCCCTCTTTATTCCTGTCTCTTAGAATCTGGAGCTCCCATCAAATGTCAGCACAAATATCAGCACTAGAAGAAGCTGATCCCTTGAGTTGTTCTTTTCCTATCCCAGTTGAAAAATTGAGATAATTTTCAGCACCTATTCCCTAGGTCTCTTGTGAGAATCAAATGAGATATTTGTAAGATACATAGCACAGTGCCTGGCATAATGCCTGCTTAATAACGACTTGTTCCCTTCCCTTCTCCTCCAAAATTACTTTGTTGTTATATATAATTTTTTGTTTTATACATATATACATATGTATTTATTGATAGATAAATATACTTTGATGATGTATATCTATTTCTATTTACTTATCTATGTACATGTCTCCATGCCTGCCCCTCCCTTCCCCAAATTGATGGGAAACTCCAGAACTGCTGACCTTGCTGCCCATCTTCCAGGGCAGCTTATACCTCAAGTAACTACTGCAGGCAGAGAAGTTCATTTTGTCTTCATATCTTTAGTACCTGGTACAGTGTCTGGCATATGTGAGTACTTAAATGCTTCTTGAATGAATTGTGTTCTAGCTGCTAAGCCAAAGGTTTTCTTTCTGATTTTATCATAAATTTGCCAAATGATTTAAACTTTCTGTATTTTTATTTTCTCCACCTGTGAAATGGGAATAGTTTTACTGAAGAAGAGTTCAATATAGGAAAAAGTAAAGGATCTCAACTTGCTCTAGATTTTGAGAAGTTTTTGGAAGCTTGCCATTGTAAAATTGTAAAATTGATTAAATTATGGGTTGTGATCCCATATGGAGTCATGTAACTGAATGTGGTGTCATGAAATTATGGCTTGCTGTCAGTAAATGTTTGATACAGGTTTATAAAAATTTCTCAGGGAAAAAGGAGTTTTGAGTGGAAAAAGTTTAAGAAGCCCTGCTTTATTGGTGAACTTGGGCAATGAGAACCAAGCTGGTATGCTTGAATTTCCCCTATAGAGAAGTGTAATAGAGATCCTAGATGTGAATTTTTGCAGCACAGCCTCTTCAGTTCTGCAAATAGTGACTCTGGACTTCAGGTACCATCACCATATTCACAGGGCTTGTCTGAAGCTACATCACAGGGTGAGCTTTCTGATAATACTAAAAGACCCAGCACTTGTTTGCTGATAGTTCAGCTGCCAAGTATCAGTGGTGTTCCTTTCTCATTGCCCATTGAAAAGTCAGGATCATGGCTGCACCGTGGCATGTGAAGCTCAAGGTATGGGCAGAGAGACTGAACAAGTCTGTCAGGGTTGGATATTGCTCACTTTATAGGGGCCTGGGTTCTGGGCCCGGACCTGAGGCTTTCTCAGAAACTCTTCTGATTTTGGTCTTTGTTGTTCTTGTTGTCTAGTTGCTTTTCTGTCGTGTCTGGCTCTGTGACCCTTTGGGGGGATCCCTTGGCAGAGATACTGGAGGGGCTGGCCATTTCCTTCTCCAGTTTATTTACAAATGGGGAAATTGAAGGAAACAGGGTTCAGTGACTTTCCCAGGGTCACCCAGAGAGTGTCTGAGGTCAGATATGAACTCAGGAAGGTGAATCTTTGTGACTCCAGGGCCCAGAATGCTTGGAACTTGGTAGTAGATGTCACTGCCCCATTTCCCCTAGGCAGGGAAGGCTAGCGTTATGTCCAGTCAATGACAGAGAAAAAGAGGGAAGATGGATATGGTGCTCAGGCTCAGCACAGTCCCTTCCCTTTGCCTCTGATGCCACAGATGCCCTTTCCCCTCCTGATCCTGTCACTGCTGCATTTGGCTTTGCCAATATGTTGTCACATATTGATCAGTTCTAATACTGTATTGTAGTCTTGGGCTGAAGCTGTACCATGAAAAGGTTGATTGATCTTTAAGGTCATTATTTCTAGCTTTTAATATCCTCCCATCTCAGGTCTCACTTGCCAGGAGATGCCAGGAGACTCAGTCCTCAAGCTTTTGAGACCCCTTCTACCTGCCCCCTGCCAGTTCTCTGTTGAGTTTTTAGCTTAGTTTTTTAGAAACAAAGGTCTGTAAGCGTGAAGGATGTAGAAGTAGACTAGGCTCTGAGCTAGTTTGAGGTTGTACAGGTGAGGTCCTTGTCCCCTGGAGGCCACCACAGTTATGATACAACAGAGCTGTTGGGGTCTGAGCTGTGGGAGTTACCCAGCATATTAATGTAAGAGGCAGCCAACTGATGTTGGCTTCTGTGCTTCAGTCAGTCTCTCCAGGTAGTGTCGTTCTATTTTTCCCTCTTAATCTTGGTTATGATTAGCTTGCTCTGAATTTGTTTTGTGTTTCATGGATCACCCCTGAATTCTAGGTGATTATTATTATTGTGATATGCTAGTGTCAGTCATCTTGCTCAGAGGACCCAAAGCTGGAAGGAACTTGAAGATGGGCCATTCCCTGCATTTTACTGTTGCATTTTCTCACTTCTTCTCCAAGTCAGGTTTGGTTATTATAATGGTGAGCAAAGTGACACCCAGAGAAGGGAAAGAATTTGCCCCAAATTACAGAGGGGCAGATTTGGGATTAAAGCCTAAATCTTCTGATGTCACTGCATTTCTTCTTGCCTTTTTTGAGTTTATACTTTGGGTATCCATAGACAGAGGATGCTGATTTTTTTAAGGCCCCCTAGAGAGTTAAGAATCCTGGTCCCCTGCGTAGAATGGTATCCCCTCCCCGGCTGACTCGGCACCTTCTAAGGTCCCTTACAACCCTCAGTCCTGTGGCCTTCCAGCCCGAGGGTTCTGGCATCCCTGAAGGAGGTGGCCCCCACTGATGCACCTGCACTTCCTGCTTTCCTAGGGATGGCACTCATGGCAGCATTTCCCCGTAGGCTCAGGCACTTCATCTTGGAGAGGAGATGAGTCTCAAATTCCTGAAAAGAGAAGCCAAGCTTTGTGGCCATCTTCAGAAAAACTTCATGGCCATTGAGAAGGTGGGTGGGAGCTGCTCCTGGACTGCTGGGTTCCCCAGGACTGGCAATCTCATTAGAAGGCATCCCAAGCAGCAGCCCAGAATGGCTTCTAGGCTTTCCTCCTCCTTCCCTGGACCCACATCTCTGTGCCTTTGGGTCCAGAGTGTGATTTGGAAACAGGAGTGCTACCAGCTGCCCGTCCAAATCCCTTACCTAAGCAGTCTGGGCACCCTGGGCCAGCAAGATTGGGCCCATGGGGGGGTTGTTGGATTAACTCCTCTCAGTACGCTATTAGAAACAACGAGAGATCCCCCTTCAGCCCAGATCCAAACAGGCTGGCTGAGACTGGTCCAGATAGGTAGTGAAGCCCCGGGAACAAAGGCTTTCCCCTAGGAAGAGCTCGCTGCAGGAAATGACCAGAGATGAAGGCAGCCTCTTAGTGACACAGGAGTCCTCAGGCTCCTTATGGAGTGGGAGGGATGGTAATGTCTTGCTGCAGAAAATGAAAGTTTCTGAGAATACAAGACTCAAATCTGAGAAGAACCTCTGGGAGGAACTGGAGGTGAAATGGCAGAAAATCCAGGTGCTAGATGAAGACCATTTCCAAAGCCTGAAGCATCAGCAAGAGGTTTGTTGTCTGTACCTGACGAGCAGGACAGAGCCCTAAAGGCCTTGTTCCCAGGGCCCAGGCCCGGGTCTGGCCAAGCGCTTCAGCCCAGAGCGAGCCAGCATATCCCTAGGTTGCAGTGTCCTCTGGGGAGGAGGGTAGTCATGCCCTAGACATGTCGGCAGACCTGGGGGAAGGGGGCTTTAGCAGAGGCCTCCGCAGGCGGCCAGGTGAGTGAGGTTGCCAGGGGACTGCCCTGAGCTTCCTCCAATGAACACAGCAGGAAGAGTCTCGTCTCTTAGACCAGTGTCGAGCCCTGGACAAGGCTGTCATCCAGTTAACTGAGTTTGTGAGAGAGAACCAGACATCGCTCAATAGGATCCTCCAGGCAGAGCAGAAGAATAGGTGGGTGTGGGCTGGAGCTCAGAGCTCCTGGGGGGGTACTGGGGGGAGTGAATGAAGGACCACCTGGCAGCCTCATCCCTCAGACATGGGCCTGGCTTCCTTCCTTCCTTCCCCTCCTGGGGCAGTCAGAGACAGCTCTCCAGATCTCTCGGCCTCTCCTTCCAAGCGCTCTCCTTCCCCCTAATCCCTGTCCTCCTAAGCTGAGTGTGAAAGCTTCAGGAAGCTGGTGGCTGCTGCTTCTCTCCACCCTGTCACAGAAGCCAGTCACATTAGCACCAAGAACCCTTAAACCGAAGGACCATGTTGGGGACTCAACACTAATACGGCTTGTTGCTGGCAGTTCCTTCTATTTCCAGTCTTGGCCTCCTCTTGTTTGCTTCTAGGAGAGCTTATTTATTGAGAAGCCACTAGAAAGGTGCTAGAGAAATGTTAGAAACCATATGGTTTAGTGGATGCAATCCTGGATTTGGAGTCAGGAAGAAGTAGGCTCAAATGCTTCCTCAGATAGATATTAGTCCCCGGGCAAATCATTTACCTTCTCTGTGCCTCAGTTTCCTCATCTGTAAAATGAAGGCCCTTAGAGCTCTGATTTAAATCTTTACATCTTAGAGTTCTGAATCTGTGATCCCATGAATTAATAAAAATCTGAACGATAGTGACAATCCTGGGGAGCAGTGTGGGATGAGGAAAGAGCATAGACCTTGGACTCTGACTCAGTTACTCGGGGAAATCACACGGCCTCTCCAGGCTTCAGTTCTTCCTCCTGTAAAATTGGGGGGCTGAGCTAGATGACCTCAGGGCCTTGGCCTCTACTCTGAGCTCCCTCCAATGAACACAGCAGGAAAATTGGCACAGCAGCCCAAAGAACAGCATGCCTGCTGACTTGGGAGCACTGGTTAAGACTAAAGACCCTGGATATAAATGTAGGAAGGAAGGAAGATGAAGAGGACAATTTGCCATTCACACCAATGTATCTCATTGTCCATAGGCTCTTCTAGCTTGAAATCTTTGATCCCATGAATTCACAAAAGTCTGAATGATGGTGATAGGCCTGGGCCAGTATAGTGTGATGGGCTCCAGTACCCTTCTGGCCCCAAATCTATGGTCCTGTGATAAATCTGAGATAGTAGTCAAGCCCAGGGCTCCAGCACCCCACAGGGACCCTCGCCACAAAAGTGACGGACTCATGAGTATTTCCAAGGGTGCTTAGATCCCCGTTACTATGATGCTGTCCTCAGAGAAGTTCAGGAGCAGTATGAGAAGCAGAGTGTGGAGAAGTTTACCATCCAACTGCAGAATGACATTTCAGCTGTCAGGGAGTCATTTGACAATGCACATTGGGAAGCTCGAAGTGAACTGGAAAAGGTGGGTTGGGGTGAAACGTGTGTGTGTGTGTGTGTGTGTGTGTGTGTGTGTGGCAGGGAAGGAGGGAAGAAGAGAGAAAGCTAGAGAAAGAGGAGAAAGACAGAAAGACAAAGAGCTAGAAAAAGAGAACAAGAAAGCTAAAAGAGAGTGGGAGAGGGAGAGAAATTCAGCACAAGCAAGATCTAAGGCATTCTCCAGGCTCTCTTGCTCTTCTCTCCGTTTTCTTGCCCAGTCGCAGTAACTGTACAACTTTAATTTTCCTTCCTGCTCACAGTTTGGGATGGGAGAGGACAGGTGGGTAGAGGTGGCCGGGCCTCTTAAATAGTCCCATAGACAGACACAAAGCATCAGAGAACTTGAGTTTGGATCCTGCCTCTTATATTTTCTAGCTGTGGAATTTTGGGTAAAATACTGAACCTTCTGGGGAGCAATTTCCTTTTCTGTAAAATGTGGAGGTTGCACTTGATCTAAAGTCTCTTCCAGTCCTAAGGCATGGGGCTATTTTCTCCAGAGCTCAGGGAATATATTGGAGAGCACACCAACTGAGCTTTGGAATATAAAGCTTTACCCAAGAAACAATGGGAGATAACATAGTAAAGTGGAAAGAGGGAAGATGTGGATTGAGATCCCATCTTGGAGATGAGCAAATCCCTTCTGCTCCATGAAGGTATTAGACTAAATAGCTTCTGAGGGGTCTTGGCAGTTTTGGATCCCAGAGCCTTTGTCAAAGTCTGTAACCTAGCCTATCCCTGTCTCTTTTCTCTCAGCCTGTGTGACTTCCTCCATCATTGTGTGGCTGGCTGTCTTTAGAAAAATGACTTTGCTGGGTAATCAACCATGTCAACTGTTATTCCAGATCCAAGAAAAGAGTCAGGTCTTGGAAGAGTCCATTGGCCAGTTGGTCAGGGAAGTCAGAGACTTGAGTGACCATTTTGTTGCTTTGAGCTGGAAATTTGACCTTCAAGAACAGACCTTGAACCTGAAAATGTCTGAGGTAAGTCCCAAGTGAGGGACTTGAGAGCCTAGAGGGATGTCCCTATGGACATAAGATAAATGGGATATGAATGGGAAATTATCTGGGCAGATACCTCATCTCCTCTTAATTGACGCCTCCCAGTCAGCCAAGTTAGCAGAGAATGCTGTTCTTTGGGTTGCTGAGCATATTCCCCCTAAGTTAAGACCTCTCAATTAGAAATTTAAATGAGAGCTCTTTCCCCGAATTTTAGAAATTGTACATAAGCAGGCTTGATTAGTTTCTCCTACCCATTTCCTACATTTGGTGCCAAATGCCTTCTCCAAATGAGCAGTTACCGTAGAGAGGGGGAAAGGAGAAAATCCACCCTCAAGACTTCTAAGTCCAAATGAGATGGATTAAAAGATGTTCTCCATAGCCCACTAGGAATGGGAAGTGCCCTAAGGTAGCTCATCTGCATATATATTGAGGTAGTGGCTTGATGATGTCACCACGGAAGCTTTCCAACTTTGTAATTTTGTGTAGGGAGAGATATGTCTTTTTTCTGAGGGGTCTTAGGAATGCTCCCTTACTTTCCCAGAGCTCTGGAATGTTGACTGGGGGGGGGGGAGCAAGGTAATATCAGCTCTCTCTATTCCCAGTTTTAGACTTTGAGACTTTTGTGCTTTTAATTCATTGATGGGGTAAAGTAGTATGAAAGGGAAGCAGGGAGCAAGATGTATCTATCCCATGGCAACTGAGGATTTTTCCTGGCTTTGGCTGAACTCTGAGGAACTCTGTTCTGCACAAGTGGGTGGGAGCTTAGGTGTTTGTTCATGGTCCAGGTTTCTGATTTCATTCTTAACCCTTCTGAACCAGATGACCAATTCCACAGCATGATATAGGAACCTTGTGCAGATTATATTCACTCAGGGTCTTTTTGTCCAGTGCTTCATATATGAGAGTGTCTTATACCTATGAGGCAGGCCAATGGGAAATAGCTCTGAGCCTCCTTGGCCTCTGCCTTGCTTATGGACAGTGCTGAGCACTTGGGATGTCATGTTCTGCTAGCAACAGTGCTAGAGCTGCTGCTCTTTCCCTGTAATGTACTTTGTGTGGCTGGGGTCTCTGGTAATCCCATGTTGCTCAGAGACCCCCCAAAGTCATGGTTCTTCTCCTTACTATTATTCATAATCTATTGCATGTAAGAGTCTGCTCAGGATGCAAAGATGTAATAAAATACTTGGGAGTTTACAATGTAAGCTACAGGGGTGAGGTGCACATCTGTAGTCCCTGTTACTGGGAAGGCAGAGGCTGATAAATTGTTTGAGTTCAGGACTTCTGAGATACCATAGGTATAGATCCAACTAGATGTAATTCTAGCACCAAAGGGTGAGCTGCCTAAGGAGTTAGAAACTAGCCCAGGTTAGGAAAAATTCCAGAATAGACCAAAGCTGCTGTGCTTAGATCATTGATGAAGATTGGCCTAGGAGTAAGAGCTGTATTTCTTCTTTTTTAATAAATAAAGCTTTTTATTTTCAAAACATATGCATAGTTTTCAACATTCATCCTTGTGAAATCTTGTGTTGCAAAATTTTTTTCTCCCTCCCTTCTTGCCACCTCCTCCCCTAGACTGCAAGTAATTATATGTTAAACATGTGCAGTTCTATACATGTTTCCACATTTATTATAATAGCTGTATTTCTATCCTGGATAAGATAGAAAGAAAACCCACAAATAACTGTAATAAGAAGCAAAACATAAACTTATATAAAAATTAAGCATAGTGGTAATGATGATGGTTGTGAGAGATTGGGGAAGGATTTTTTTGAATAAGGAAAGACTTCATGATAGAGATAGTAAACTAAGTTTGGTTTGGAAGGAAGGAAAATATTTTAATATGGCGAAATATGTGTGTGGGAGAGACCATTTCAGATATGGGAGATGACATTTGCACAGAAGATGGGATGAGATTGGGAACTGTAAAAAGTCCAATGTGTTTGGAACATAAAGCATAAAAGGTGGGCATTTAACAGTGTTGAAGAGAAGCAATTGTTAGCATCTCAGAGGAAAGTTAGGGGTGTTGTGTTCTTTAAGGAAAACCTAATTTCAGATAATGGGAGGAAGTGAATTGTCCTAGGAGGAGGAAGAGATGAGGAAAGAGGGAAGTTTATTTATAAGAGAATAGGAATCCTTTAGAGCAATGGAAAGTGGTATCACATTTACAGTTATTCATGTATAGATCTTATCTCTCTTGTAGACTATAGGGTCTATGAGGGCAGGAGCCATTATCCTTGTCATCTCTGTATTCCCCCATCTCCCTACAACATGCTTTACTGAATCCTGCACATAGAAGATATATTTTTTAAAATGATCTTGATTCAGGGCAACTTTAATAAGCTGAAGGGGAAGAGGAAATCAATCATGTCAGATGCCTCTCTGCTCCAAGATAAAACTCCCCCAGCACCATATTGCTCTGGATCCCTGAGATGAGGACAGTACCTCCAGGATTCCACATTCACCCTGTACCAGGGTCAGACAAATCCAAGTCTAAAACCAAACTCAACATTTACTAAGTACTTATTGTATGAGGAACATTGGGGTAGGTTCTGGAAGAGATACTTATAGCTAAGATTTTTAATCTAAATTGTCTAAAGTTTAAATAAAATGTGTTTTCTGATCCCTCCCAAAGGGATAAGATAGCCCCACAGAGACTATATTTGATTCAGCAATGATGAATGAATGAGGTTTTGAACAACAGTTATGTGAAGTTGTAAGGGCAAAATTGTTACTGATCTAGAGGATGAGGAAAGGCTTCTTGGAGGAGGTACTGAGATCAGACTAGGTTTTTTTGGTGGGGCATTTCTGACTGTGCTTGCTCAGATTTCCCTTATCCTGACCCACTGGCACAAATGCCCTGATCCTTCCCTTTAAATTTCTGGCTCTCCAATGCCATGATTCAAGGCATGATCCAATAACTCGAAATGGAAAATGTCAATCATAATCAGAGAGAGAACTGTGGAGCATGAGTGTGTACTATTTTCACCTTTTTTGTTTATTTTCTTTCTTGTGGTTTTTTCCCCCCTTTGGATCTCATTTTTCTTATATAACATGACAAATATGGAAATGTGTTTAAAAGGATTGCACGTATTTAACCTATAATCAGATTGTTTGCTGTCTTGGGGAGGGAGGAGGGAAGGAGAACAATTTGTAACAGAAAGTGTTACAAAGATGAATGTTGAAAACTATGTTTAACATATATTGAAAAAATAAAATACTATTGAGGGAAAAGAAAATCTCTGGTTCTCCCAGGCTGGACTTGGAGAGGCTTTTCAGGGCATAAAGTAGAGAAAAGGTAGAAGTCGGGCTCAGGAACCAATAGATCTTTTTTGCATAGTTCCTGCTGTTCTAGGAAGAATTTTTCTTCCCTGAAGTCTCTAGTCATGACAGCTAGCTGAAGTACAGGCCCAACAGCTCTTTATAGGGATTTAAAAAAAAATAACCCTAAATAACAGGGGCACCTTCCTGGCCCCATAAACCTGTGTTCTATCTCTTACTTCTGCCTGCCTCTGACCCAAATTCTTCACACCTCCAGACCCCAGACTTTCACCCAGGTTATATATATGGGGGCCTTGTGTTTCAGGCAAGGAAGGAGTGTTCGGAAGAAGAGAAAATGGTGCTAGAGAAATTCATTCAGTGGCAGAATGAAACCATAGTGCATCTTAAGGAATTGCAAGAGAAAGTAGAGAGCTTCCTCAAGCAGGTTGGTGCTGGAACATTGAAACCGTCTCTTTCCATCATTCCCTCACTCTTAGAATGGCTCTGGCTTAAAGAAAAGTCAGCTTGTGGAGATAAACGGATTGGAGCCTTCCCTGCTATTTTCCCCTTTCTCCTTGACACCTCCTCCCCCTCCCCACCCCCATCTCCACTCCTGGATGTGTATATATATATATATATATATATATATATATATATATATATTGCTGTTTTTGTGTTTTTGCTTCCTCTCTCCTCTGTCTTTATTCTACCATCACGTCTCCCCTTCTTTCTCTCATCTTCCTCTGCTGCTTCCCTCCTATCCCCCTTCACTCCTCTCTCCACTCATTTTTGTCTTTCTCCCTCCCTGCTTACTAGTGAGCGTGGAATTTGGAGTTAGAAGACCTGAATTTAAATAAATCCTGGCTTTGCAATTTATCACCTGTATGATCCCAAGTCATTTTCCACTTTCTGGCCCTCAGTTTCCTCTTCTCTAAAATGAAGGGGAGAGGGATTGGACCTCTAAAGCTGCTTTTACTCTACATCTGTTGGTTTTATGATCTCTCCCTCCTACATTTCTCCTTTGTCCTTTCCTTCTCTGTTGATTTCCATGAGCATCTGTGATTGTAAGTGGTGCTGATTGGGGTGGGCTACAGAGGGATGTTATATCCCTTAGTGACTGAACTTGTGAGTTATGCCTTATTCCAGTGCCTGTGGGGTCTGGGATCTGGGGTCAGATTGCCCTAATGAACCCACAGCTGCATATTCCTGATGCATCTATAGTTGGACCATGTCCTTTGGTCTGCACTGTTGAGATATTCTTGCTTCATTTGTTTTTGTCCCTTTTGAAAAAATTCCTAATTCTGGCTCTACAAAGTAGTAAGTATTTTATAGTACTAAGTATCCTGCAGGCAGACACTTTCAGTGGTGGTGAAGGCTGGAGGACTAGAGAGATACATTGGGAAGGGAACAAAATCAGGAGACAGTGGGCAATCTAAGTGACTGTGTTCAGGCTGGAGATTTTAAGAAGTGATGTCCCAACATCTGGCTGCTCCTGAGCTCAGAACTTTGGGATCTCCAGCTAGAAATGCAGCTATTTCTTCCCTCAGAACAGCCTGTGACTGACCATGGGCCTGCCCTGCCTGTTCTCTTCCTACTGTGTTTCAGATAGGAGATGTGAATGACAGGTGCTTCCTCCATAGAAATGACTCTGATCAGAAAATAATCACTGAGAGTAGAACCCGGTAAGGAAGCTTCCAAATCCCCACCCAGGACGTGGGGAAGCCCCTGGGTTCTTTAGTGGGAGAGAAGAGGTGCTCCTGTGCTCCATCGGGTTTGGGGCTGCTGCTGGATCTCCCCCATAAGCATTCGATCCTGGATTAGCCCATGCCTCTGAATTTCCCCTCTAGCTTCTTTGGAATCCAATCCTGGCCCCCAGGGATTTCTCTACCCCTCGCTCAGCCTCAGTCACCTAGCAACTTAATGAGCATGGTTGTTGGCCATTGCTGATGGCTGGAGCCGAAATCAGATCTGAGTCAACTTCCTTCCCAGGCCCAGCCTCTGTTACCTGTTGTAACGATTGTCTGGGCACCCCTCCCCTCCTATCCCTTCCTCCCTTAGCACAAGGAACTCTGAATCATGCTCTCCAGCTTGCCCAGTGTTGATTTCAGAGGGGAGAGAATTGGAAGGCTTCTGCTTTTTTTGGTCCTTTCTCCCCAATCCATTGCTCTGTCCATACTAATGGAGGATCTGAGAAATACTGACCCGGAAAAGATGAGTCCCCCCCATCAGTGCAAGGCTGTTTCCTCTCTCCAGTGGGAGGCCATGGAAGGGGAACTGCCTTAAGTTTCAGTATCGAGAGGCATCCCCCAGGTCCCTTTTATCTCTGCCTGCTGATGGTTATTTGTGAACAAATGACTGCCCCACCTCCCCTGGCCTCTGAAAGGTTTGGGTATAGAATTAGAGTTCTGAGGCCCAGAGCCCATCATGAAATCGCTCACACACCTCGGTGCTTCGTATCATCTCCCTCAGCTCTGGAAGGTGGCAGGGTGGGGATTACCATCCCTGTGAGGGACCCCTTGTCTAAGGTTGCATGGCGAGTCACCGACTTCCGCTCCCCGGTTGTCACTGGACTCCACCACTGCCACTCACATCAAAACAGCATCGTCCGATTGGGACAGTAAGTGCAGGAGGAGGAGCTCCCTCAGAGGCTGGCTGGTCTGCCCATGTGTGCCCTGGCTTTCTCCCTGCCTCGGGCCTGCTTCCCTCTCCAGCCCCGCTGAGACGCAGCAGGAGCAGCTCCTTCCAGAAGGGAGGAGTGGGGTGTGCATGTGGCTGGCCCGTCTGGGCTGGGCTGGATCAGCTGGTCTTTCCTGCTTTGTCCACAGGAAACATGAGATGGGGATAGTGAAGCAGGAATTGGCAGTAGTGCTTTCTGCTTTGCAGCTGCTCAAGGAGGACAATCCTAACCGGAAGATAGCGGAAATACAGGGCAAGCTGACTACGGTACATGGCAGGGCTCAGCATCCTCAGTGCTGCTATCAGTAGGCTCCTCATTCACTCAGACCATTAGCAGCTAAAGGAGGGCTACCGACCAGGGGTCATGGCACTTACCCTTATGGGAGAGTCTGGATGGGAGTGGGGGAAATGGATCCTGAAATGAGAGACCACCCATCTCCATGCTGACCCCTGAGCCAGCCCGAGCAGCTTGAGATTGGTCTTAGCCCCACCCAACCTTCCCAAGAGGGCTCCCACTCAATATTTTTGTTTTCATTTTGTAAAAGAATAGGTAGAAGAAGAAGCTTTCCCAGAGTTCCCCGGTGAAACTGGGGCAGTGCCTGCCTTAGACCTGTGGTTTAGGGTGGATTTAGAGGCTTTCATGTCACTGCCCAGGTGGGTATGTTCTAGTTTCAGAGTCAGATGATGAAGATGGAAAACAACATACAAGACAACAAGACCATCCAGAACCTGAAATTTAACACTGAAACCAAATTGGTAACCAGAACCTCCCCTCACCAGAACCCTGTTTGAGTTTCAACCTTTAATGTCCCAGGGAAATAAGAGGATGAATGCTCTCTGGTCTTGGAGGCTATATGGGAATTAAAAGTGTCCTGTTCTAGGCCAGGGATTTCTCATTTGGTCTTCCTGCTGGGTTCCCTGAGGAGGAAGAATAAACAAGGGCCCCCAGACCTCCTCCTTCCTCCCCGGGTGGTCAGACTCAGGGTGGCCAGGAACCAGCCTGCACTCCCCCAGTCCCTGTGGCCTCAGAGTGCACATTTACCTTGTCTGTCAGAATCTCACCTTAGACATCTTGGCGAAGAAGAATGTCTTCCTATGATAAGAGCCTTTCAGCTGACTGGAGCAGTTTACTCAGGGGAAGATAAATGGCTGTTTGTTTAGTTTTCTTCCTAATCTTGGCCACTTTTTGTTTGTTTCCTGGCATTCCTTTAATTAATTCATCAACCATCCTTCCCTCTCCAGAGTCAGGTTGACTCTATCAGCATCCTAATCTTCTAATATCTCTCTGCTGCTGCCATCAGAGGGTAGAAGAGATTGCTCACCTCCGGGAGAATGTGATGAAGCTATGGAGCGAGGAAGGACCCTGGACCCTGACGCTTGGTAGCAAAAGAATGCTCATGTCCCTTGTGAGACAACGATTTTTTATCAAGGATGTGGGCCCTGACGAGGTCACCCAGATAAACAGATGGGGCATTTATCAGGCAGTGAGGTAGGGAGGAGATCTAGGCCATTATGCTAAGCTGAGACACCTACCTATCTTTGGGTTTGGGACTCCTGGGCCCTTATCTGAATTTATCCTGGGAGTGATCTTGTGTGATCCCTTTTTTAATTTTGAGGGGAAGGGAACTGCCAGAGCCAAGCAGTTGAGAAGCACCTACTATGTGCTTGGTTTTGCTATTGCCACTGGGGATGCAGATAGAGTAAAAAAGAAACAGTCCCTGTCCTTAAGGAGTTTACATTATAATAAGGGGAAACAAAATATATACTCTGAACTCTGGGCACAGCATACTCTGAATAACAGAAACATTTTGGGAACTGTAAAAGGGAAAAATCCAAAAGGCCACAAAGCTGGAAAAAAACTTTTGTTTGTTGTTTTTTGTTTGTTTGTTTGTTTTTTTCTGGGAGGGAGAGCCCAGACAAATGCTTTGATCAGACAAGGGTGGTGTACTAGCTTTGATACCAAATGATTCAAAATCAAAGTTGCCAGCTGCCTTCCTAGGGCTCTCTTTTTGAAGAGGCTGCCTCAGTGGACACGTGCTGGGATGAGAGGAACATCTGACATCAGAAGCTGCACAGTGGTAAGGACTGAATAAATCAGAAGGGATACAATCAGTCTGTGTTTCTGTTGCCAGGTGGCTGAAATGGAAAACACTTTTACTCAAGCTTTTAGCTAAGGGAAGGCCAAGAAAAGTCTTTCATCTCAGGGGTCCTAGTGGAGAAGCCTACAGATCTGGAACCTATACATTGATCTGCTTTTCCTCTCTTCCTAGAAATAAAATGCTTTCTCTTATGTGAAATTGACTTTTGTTGCTCACTTGTGTCTGACCCCATTTGAGGTTTTTTTGGCAAAGAAACTGAAATAGTTTACCATTTCCTTCTCCAGCTCATTTTACAGATGGGGAGACTGAGGCAAATAGTGTTAAGTGACTTGCTTAGAGTTACATGGCTTTAAGTGTCTGAGGCTAGATTTGAACTCAGGGCTTCCTGACTCTGTCCTCAATGCTCCATCTGCTGCCATCTAGCTGCCCTGAAATTGACTAGGAATCTTATTTATTTGGGGGAATGGATAATTTCATGGGGATTGAGATATTTGGGCAAACTACTATGTCCTGAGATTTTAGTGGGAATATGCATCTCTTTCCATTCTCTCCAGGTGGAGAAATAGGGGGGGTCTGCATCTACCTATTAAAATAGGACTACCTAGCATGGCATGTCTTCATCAGAGAAGGTGCTGTGTTCTGTGAGCAAAGCAGAATTGAACTAGCCCAAAGGAAACTCGAAATCTGTAAAATTAGAGAAGCCACCCCAAATATTCACATGGACTATTTGTGTCTGACTTGTGGCAGAGCATTCTGACCTCATATTTGTCTGATCGGCCACAATCAGATAGATACACTTGTAACTGTTCTAATATAGTGATGTCTTTTTGGTGGTTTTTGAAAACAAAGTTCAACAATTAAAATAGATTTTTTGATTAAAACTAAAATGTAATTTAAGAATGAACAGCTAATTCTGGAGGACCCTGAGCTCCCATTAGGCCAGTGGCTCAGGAAAATTAGCAATAGCATGATGAGATCAATCAAACTTTTTTTTTTTTTTTTTTTTTTTAATAGAGGATGATTCCTTCAAGCAGGGAAAATCATGCCTTGGAGATCAGAATGGGCTGATCAGAGATGGTGGGAAAACAAAGCATTTCCTTGGGGCTGGGGTGGGGAGTATTCTGGAGGTGTGAGGAAGTGGAGACCTCAGATTGTAGGGTCCTCTAGTGAGTGAAGCAGGATTTTGTTAGAATAGTAAGGTGACAGACAGCAGCTTCCCCCTCCTCATTCTAGGCAAAAGAGAACCTTGAGCAGAGCTCAGATTCCACCTTTACTACTGCTTGGAGGCTTCAGGGAAGAAGGGACTCCTCCCTCTCAGCCCAGGGATCTGGTGACAAAGTCGGTCTGACTAGACAAGCCAAGCCAAGATCTAAGAACCAGCTCTAATTCAGGCTCCTGAAAGCTTGACAGACTCGCTCCCACCCCTCAGCACGGAGTGCAAGAGAAACCAAGTCCTATTCCTTTGTATTAGGTAGGATTCCAAGAAACAAGCGGGACTCAGACCTAGGTTATCCTTTATTATTAGCTTTTGAAGGTAGGAATGAAGAGGCTCATGGGAATCTGGACCCTAGTCATGACTTCTCTTCCTGTAACTTCCCATTTGCCACCCATGGGGCCAGGATCACTTTTCACCCCTCTCTTCGTGGAGAAGCCAGGTTGATGCAGAAGCAGCTAAACCCAACCGATGCGGCTGAGCATTGTACTGTTTAGTATTCTTTAGAATCCTCCCTTCCTTCAAAAGCCTGCAAGTGACCCAGGAGTCAGTGTCACGGTTCTAAAAGCTGCTCCCACCTCTAAGGGGGGGGGGGAGGGAGGGGGAGAAGCAGTGCCAGAAGTCCTGTGCCTTCAGAGCCTCTAGAAAAAATTCCTGAGGGCTGGGTGCAAGACAGAACTGAGAAATCTGCTCATTTGGAAGTTCAAGGGACCCCAGAGAGCCCCTCTATTCCAGTATTCTGTGAGATGCCCTTTAAACCCTGCAGAGAGCACAGGACAGGAGATTCTCTGGCTCTTATCTCATGAGTAAATAGACAGTGTTTGTTCATTTAATCAACACATCACCCTTTTCTTCCTGCCTCCCTGGGAGAGCACTTGTAGTTCATCAAAGGTTTGCTTCCTGCCAGGCTGGTCCAGTGCCATCCCCACCCAGTGTCACCCTCGCCTTGCTTCCTACTATTGGGAGAAACCCTTAAAGAAGCTTGAGGCAGCACTTTGAGATGTCCAGAAACTCTTGCCAACCCTGGTACCATTCCTAAGGATGCTAATGCCAGGAAGGTACTTCATAGTGGGAAAGGAGAACATGGGGGACATGACTGCCCCCACAGAGGTGCTAGAGGATCACCCGCTGTAGCGACCTGAAAACTAATTGGTTTTAGTGGGAAAATGGGGCTAGTTAAGGCTAATGGTTGAGAGCCAGGCAACTCGCTCTATGTGTATATATACATACACACAGGTGTATGCACACACATGTGTGGGTATAGCTTCCTGGCAGTAGGGCACCTAACCCATTGGAGTTTGGGACTCTCTTTTAATAAATGAGGGTGGGAGATGGAAGTATTAATAATAGAAGAGAGAGAGAGGAAAGGCTTCTTCCTGTCCTGAGTCACTCAGGTCAGAATAGCCGGCTACCCCCGGCCATGGGACCTGATTCTTTTCAGCCCCATCTCTGTGAACAGAGGGCAAAGCGGCTCTGAGAACTCTGGCTTATGC
>JAJPUD010011781.1:42192-52759 GCA_023553655.1 Myrmecobius fasciatus
AGCTCAACCAGAGGCCCCAGCTTTTGAGACCTGTCTCTGCTGGAACTGAACCTGGCCTGGCAATCTAAGCCCTTCGGGAGGCCTGCAGCATCAGTGTCCTCCTCCTCCTGGTCCCCACTCTGGACGATCTGCATCAAATCTGCATAGTAGAGCTCCCTTGCAGATTTACCAGGGGGGCGGCAATCCTCATAGATGTTGCAGGCATCTGGGTCATCCTCTTTTGTCTTCTGACCAAAGTACTTCCGGATGTCACAACTGATGACCTCAGAGAAGCGGAGAAGCTGCAGAGTCATCTCAGGGCTACTTGGGCTTGACCTACTGGGAACCTTTACCGGAGCCTGGTCTGACCTCTGGCATCCTGGACCACTGCCTGCCAGCTCCAGGTCATCCATCTGCTTTTGCCCTTCCTCCTCCTCCTCCTCCTCGCCATCTTCCTCCTCCTCCTCCTCCTCCGAGGTTTCAGGGAAATCTGGGTCTCGGTGGCCAGAAGTAGGTAAGATGTGATGGAAGGGAGCCTGAAGCCTAAAGTCACATAAATTTCTGATCACTCCAGCAGCCATCTCCTCTCTCAAGACTAGGAGCCTCCCAAGGCAGCAGATGTTACCTAACTGGTAAGAGAAGGCAGGGGAAGAAAAATAGAGACTTGGTCAAGAAGTTTGACAAAGTCATATTTGAGCAACTCAACCCATTACCCTACCTCTGCATCTTTATTTAAGCAGTTTCTCCCACAATACCCTCCCCTCCATATCTGTCCATCAAGCCAACTCATCCTTCAAGACCTAACTGAAATGATAAATTCTCCTTGACCAGAAACAAACTGTATGATTCCTTTTAGACTTCCCCTTCCTCATTGACATCACTCCCCCCACCCCAAGCCCTTTCTCTTAGTAACTCTGCTTTCAAGGTCTATATTCAATTCAACACACATTTGCAGAGCGTGGAACAGTGGAGGAGAGACAGACTTTATTTTTGTCATAAAGTTCCTTGCTCTCATAGAGCTCACAGTAAGGCAAGGGATACAGAAATGAACACATTTCTGTAATACAAAAGCTATACAGGAAAGCATATGCCTAAATAGTACTGTAATAGAAGGTCAGAGGAGGGAGAGGCTTGAGTGTTCAGGGAAATCTTTGAGAGGAGGTGGGATTTCAGCGGGGTACTAATGGATGAATAAGATTTGAAAAGGGGGAAGAAATGGGCCTTCTAATGTAGGGATGAAGTATGACTACAGGTGCAAAACCACAATTAAAGATAACCTATTGGGGGAATGATAACATTTCTCGGGGATGTTATCATCCCTGTTATCATCCCGGATTTTGACCGAGGGAATTCATGGGATAAGATAAGTTGAGGAAAGATTGTGATTCCCAGTCTTGGGATTTCATCCTATAGAAAGTGAGAGCCTTTGAAGGTTATCAAATCAGGGAATGACAGGATGCATGAAAGCAAGTGTTTCTGATGATTGGTCTGGGCAATGTACACAGGATAGAACAGTGTGGGGAGAGTCATGAAGCAACTCAATCTTTCACAGAAATTTCAGACTCTTTGGCCTAAAAGAAACTTTAGAGACTATCTAGTAAACCTTATTCTTATCTGAAATGGGTAAGGAGAGGAGAGGGAGTGTTGAACACACACACATGGTTTGTTATAGAAATGTTAACCTCAATAGAGAAACAAGTGAGGACATGGAAAGATGTGGTGAAGGGAAAGGACAATTTGGAGTTTAGTAACAAGAAGACAAACTTTCTGATCCTGAAGGAAGAATTCTAAGGAGGTGGAAAAGAAAAGAATTTGGATTCATTTTTTTAAAATTTGTATAAATGTGATCTTCTAGTCCAGTTCTTTTATATTATAGAGGAATGCCCTATAAAAGTCATGTAATAATTAACAAGTCATTTAACTTCTCTGAATCTCAATCTCCTCCATTGCAAAAAGAGGATAACAATACTTGGAAGACCTAACTCACAGAGTTCTCATGACGGTCAAATGAGATAATGTATGTAGAACATCTATCAACTCTTAGAGGACTCTACCTAGTCATTATTAAAGAAAGAAGGAAAAAATTGTAAAGGTAGGTAATTGATCCTTTTCTTTCTGGGTAATTTAATCATTTTATTACTAAAGCTAACAGGTTATTAATAAAAGAATCATCATTTGACAGTATCTCTTCAACCAAAGACCCCTAATGGTGGTGAAGTCAAAGTTTATATATGCCCTTCAAAGAGAACATGTTCCTTAGGGATGCCTAATCACCTCTGATTGGTTAATCAAATGGGAGGTGGGCTATCTTGGGGTATGTGACTTAGGTCCCTCAAATCTTGGTCAGAGACATCGATTTCCTTATCACTATCTTGACAATAGGGAGAATCAACATTTACCTGGACCTGTTTGAGCAAACACAATGGCCAGAAATATACCCATTAGCCTAAACTTAGAATTTCTGTCTGATTAGATCTCGACCTGGGTTAATCTCTGAGAGAAATTTCCCACACTGGTTAATTTCTGAATATGGAAGTAGAAAGGGCAAAAACCTTGGTCCTAATACAGTAATTAGTTATTAAATATGAGAGAAATATCCATTTCTCCCATTCTCCCATTTGATTTTAATTGAGAGACAAAGTTTCCTCAGAGAATGACTAATATTACAGATAACTTCATCAAAAGTTCTTAACTATGGGGTTTATGATGGCTAAAAATGTGAAGGGAAAAAAGGGAGAAATCAATTGATACATTGGCAAAACCAAAGGGGGCAGTTCCCTTTAATAAGTAGATTCTGATGCAAAGGGGAAAATAACTGAGTGATCTTGAGAAGCAAGTTAAGGTGCAAAACACCTATATACCATTAACAAATGGATAAATCAGGAAAAGAAATTAGTATAGAGAGAAAGTGATGAGTCCAATTTATCAGATAGAGATATCAAAGAGGCAAGTGAAAACATAGTCCTGGTACTTGGATAAGAAGTTAAGCCTTGGAGCAGCTAAATGGTACAATGGATAGAGCATCAGCCCTGAAGTCAGAAGGACATGACTTCAAATATGATCTCAGACACTTAACCCGTCCTAGCTGTGTGACCCCGGGCAAGTCACTTACCCCCAATTGCCTCAGGGAAAAAAAAGTTAAGGCTGAATATATTGATTTGTCTTGGTTGACTGTGTCTACTTATCATAAGAGAGGCTTCTGTTGGAGAGAGGAAATCATTAGGAAATGACAGAGACATGAAACAAAAAAAAGAGCATCAATAAAATATTTTTAAATTGAGAACTTTTCATGTGTGACACTGCTTGAAATATAAAAATAATGAATATGGCCTCTGCTCTCTATGAACATAAGAGTTTATATTAAAAATATGATATGAAGTAGAATGTACTGTCCTTGGCCCTGAGCTGTTAAGTCTTTTGTTGTTGTTGTTGTTGTTGTTTTTAGCTCAGTAATCCTATGATCTCATGACTTCATTGAATATAAACAAAATGTGAATTCTTTAAGGGCAGGAATTGCTTGCTTTTGTGTCCTTAGTCTCCCACAGCAGAATTCCTGATGTGAGGCAAGTGCTTAACAAATGCTAGATGGATGCATGGGTGGTTGGATGAATGGATAAAAATATTAAAGGCTAGAGAGAAAGAAAGAGATAGAGAAAGAAAGATTTTACAGTCATCTGTCTTTTTGAGTGTTTGGGAACATCCCCTTCCCCACATAATGATTTTATGGCATCAAAATAAATGACATTTATAGCCCTTCAATAAAAAGAGTCTCTGTGACATCTGCTGAGGATAAAAAGGGCCCCGGAGAAGTTTTGAACTGACTTGAATTCGACAATAAAGAACTTCCAACCATTCTTTTTTGTCAGTGGAATATTTGAATATTAGGAGCAGTTCGATGTCTGTCTCTGGAGTTACTAAAAACTGAATATTCCACAAAAAACCCAAAGAATTTACACTGTATCAGAAGCCATAGGCAGCTACTAGGTATCATTTCTAGGTTAATGTGATGGTTTAATGGGACAAGATGGTTTTGAACCTGGAGGGATTTGTTCCTAGCAGGGCTGTAATTCGTTTTCTCTTTATACTCCCCTCCTCCCTTTTTACTTCTAAAGTTCCCTTTGGCTCATTTTTTTTTTTTTTTTTTTTTACTTCTAGTTGGGTTCACTTTTTGGTCCTCTCATTTCTTGTGTTCTCAGCAAAAGTCAGCAATAATGATTTATGTTTAGAGGTGACTCTGACAGCAAACTTCTTCATGGTTGATACATTGTTGAAATATTTAGATAAGTCTTTGTATTGTTTATTATTGTGTTAATAAATTCTATAGCCTGCAGCATTGGTCTTTAAAAACTGAGTTGGGTATTGCTAAGGTAACAATATCCAAAATCTCCACTAAATAGGCTACTTACATTATAGTTACATAAGTAAATAAGCATATAAGATATATACAATATAATACAAGGTAATTTTAAGAACCAGAGAGCGTTACCAACTAAGAGCATCAGGAAAGGTTTATAGGAGGTGTCACTTGAGCCATGCCTTGAAAGAAACTTGAGATTTTATGAGGCATGAATGAGGGGAAGTGCATTCCAGACATGAGGGGCCACTTGTGTGCAAAGGCACATTGGGGGGAGATAGAATATCATGTATAGGGATATGGAGCCAGTTTTAATGGAAAGGAGAATTTGCAAAAGAAAAAAAAATGAGCTAATCCTGGAAAGGTGGATGGGAAACAGATTGTGAAGGGCTTTTAAATTAATTCTAAGGAATTTGCATTTTGTCCTCCGGGTAGTAAGGAATCTCAAGATTTTTGAGTATCAGAATGACATGGGAATAATTGTGTCCTATTTGTGGTCTCATTGTCTCGGTTTATTGGCCGGAGGAAAAAACTAACTCCATTCCCACTTTTCAGGATGGTTATGAGAATAAGAAAAGATTAGTGTATCAGTGAAAAAGCACTCAAAAATACAGCCAACCTTTCTCTCTCCCTCTCCCTTTCCTTCTTCCACTCTCTTTCCCACTCCTTCTTCTTCCCTTCCTCTCCCTCTGCTTCTCCTTCCCTCCCCACAAGTTATAAATTTATTTACTTTTCCAAGTAGATATTGTGTCTAGAATAAAATCTATCAATGGATTGTAATCTCCCTGAGGGCAAAGACTATTTTATCCTTTGTCTTTGTATCTCCAGTACCTGGCACATGTCCTTTGCATTATTGGCCTATAATAAATCTTGGTGAATTTAATTTAATTTGTGACTATGCTTTTATGGCACTGAGTTTTCTACCCCCCCATCCATTTTGCAATAGTTTAACCCATTATGTTTCTCTGGATTATAATCAATGATTATGTGGAATGACAGGAAAGGCACTGACTGAAATTGGAGGAGCTTGGTTCAAACCCCACTTCTGACACTACCTGTGTGACCTCGCCTGTCACTTCTTGGGGATGGATTAGGGGGGGCTTTGAGCTCTTTGTCTTCACTTATGTAATTAATAAATGCTGGCTAATATGCTACAGAAGTGGAGGGCATCATTTTTTTTAGGTACCCTGAATGCATGGGAGTTAGGTTTTGTTGGACTCATAGGGCAAGATAGGATTATGGTACTCAGTCAATTATTATAAAACCCTCAGACAATCCATAAGTATAGTTATATCTTATTTATCTAGAATCAAGCAATCAATGAATTGTAAGAACTGGAACACTAGAGTCTATTCTGCATTCCATTCTGATCAAACTAGAGACAAGATAACAACAACCATAACAAGATCAATATAGTGCTTTATTTTTTTTTTTTTAAAGAAGTTCCTAGTATATATCTTAGGGCCCCTGCAGATTCAGCCCATGCCATTTCCATTGGGCCAAAAGAATTGTTATTCATCTAGATAAAATAGTGAAATTCATTTGGAAGAACAAAATTCATTTTCAAGGAAACAATAAAAAAAAGTATGATGATGGGGGGCATAGAATATCTAATCCTCAAATAATATTATAAGCAGTATTCATTAAAACTATTATTGGTTAAAAAATAGAAAAGTAAATCAGTGGAATTGATGAGATGGGGAAGATTCATAAATAATTGAATTTAAAAACTCATTGTCCAATTAAACTTGAAAATACATATTATCTCAGGAAGAACTTCTATTTAATGAAAGTTGTTTGAGAACTGGAAGTAGTTTTGAAGAATTTGGACTAATTCCTTATTTAGCAAAATAAACTTTAAGTGGAAAAATGACCTGAGTATTAAAGGTCAACCAGATTAGGTATCTTTCTTTCTTTTTTTTTTAATTAAAGCATTTTATTTTCAAAACATATGCATGGATAATTTTTCAGCATTGACCCTTGCATAATCTTGTGTTGCAATTTCCCCCCCTTCTCCCACCTCCTCACCTAGATGGCAAGTAATCCAATACATGGTAAACATGGTAAAAAAAAAATTAAGCATGGAAAAAATCAGATCACATATCTTTAAAAGCTATGGTTTAAGGGGTGACTTTTTAACTAAACAAGAGATAAAGATAATTACAAAAGATGGAATAGATAATTTCAATTACATGAAATTGGAAAGCTTTTGAATGAACAAATTAAGTAGATTGAGGGAAAGTCCTTATATCAGATATCGCAAATAAAGACCTAATTCCTAAAATAAATAGGCAACTAACAGAAATTTATGAGACCAAAAGCCATTCTCTGATAGATAAGTGGTCAAAAAATATAAACTAATACTTTGCAGAAGACCCACAAACTACCAGTGTGTCCGGGAGGGCTTAAACCCCTTCAAAGCCATCAGGAATCAGATGTTTCCCAAGACTGCCTTTTGATAAATGATTTAGTACCCAAATTAGGTCAGGACCTCTGAAACAGCTTGATTGCAGCAATAATGTATCAGATGTGAAGTCTAAAGATTTGGATTCAAATTTGGTTTCTACCACTTCCTATACTATTAAGCAAGTTCCTTCTTTCCTCTTACCAGTTCTTAGTTTTCTCTTTTACAAAATGTGGGGGATTGGATTAGGGGGACTCTTAGGGTTCTTACAGCTCCTGGATTTTATGAAGCTAAGAAGGTCCCAGATTGGAGGAAAAAAGATATTCTCAAATTTATTTGATCAATAACTGAATGATAGAATAGATTACAAAACATTCAAATCTCTGTGTTCATTGTAAGATTAAATAGGAGTTCCAGACTCACCTTCCCCCTCCTTGGAGAATTTTGTAGTGCTTGGACTACAGCTTGGGTGATTGGCATTTCCTTCCATAAATTAGTGTGATGAAAAGAGTGTTGGACTTGGAAAACCTTTGTTTATATCCTGACTTCATCACTTACTAGCTTGGATGATCCTGGACAAATTATTTCACATGTTGGGGCATTAGTTTCCTCACCTATTAGTTGGGGATAACATTACTTGCACTACAGATTTTACAGGATTGTTGTAAGGAAATCTTACAGGTTTATAGAGATGGGTGGTTTTATCACCATTTTTTATAGATGGGAGGTTTTATCACCATTTTTTTATAGTTTAATATTTTTGTAGTTCACAGTCAAATCAACTTCCTAAGATCCTGCTAGTGATTCAAAGCACCTGTCTTTGGCTGTTGCTCATGTCCTTCCTGAGTTAAAGTTCCTTTACGCTCATGGTGGCCTGAAGGGGGGGGGGAGGTTAGAGAGTTAGAATTGGAGGTATTGTTTCCACTTTACTGACAAAATAAGGATCTCCAAGATTTAGGAAAACACCCCTACCTTCTTTCTTAGGTCTTATGCCTTATATATTCTTTTTTTTCTTATTGCTATGCCAAACATTGTCTAACCTGCTTGACTGTGAGGGCTGAGGGTCCTGGTCTTCTGCCTCCTGGGTTTACATACTTTTTGTTCATCCCAGCTGTTTCACAGTGAACCAGCCAGAGACAGAGGTGGTGATAGAAACTGGATGGGGAGCAGGGTGTCGAAGAAGGGATGGGAGATGAAGGCAGAAGGAAAGTTAGAGCTGGGGGAATGACTAGAATAGGGTTAACACCTGAAGCCAGATGGACTTGTTAAACCTCTGACATTCCTTCCTGCAGACTGTCTGGAGAGTGGCAGAGCCCTCAGCTCCAGAAGACACTACAAGAACTGTATTGGAAGATTACCAGGTAATGTTTAAGACATTTAAATCAAAGCTTCCTATACTAGTCATGACCCCACATGGGGTTGCATAACTGAATGTGAGGGTTGTGGAAAATCTGGCAACAGTCAAAGGTATTAAATATTCTACCATGACTGAATTCTTAATGTAAAAAATAAACAAGCACATCTATTTCATTAGTATGCAAATTTGCTTTTGTCTTTAATAAATGGTAAAATTATATGTATGCAAAGGATTGTTTTAAAATAAATTTCTTTATGATTTCTTATCAGTAAATGTTTTATATACCTACATTCAGGGTTGTGTAAAAAATATCTTGGGCGAAAAGCAGTTGCAAGTGAAAAAAGTTTAAGAAGTCCTGATTTAAATGAGTGATAAATAGAGGGTACAGTGGATTGAGCATTGGGCTTAGAGTCAGGAAGACTTGAATTTGAAGCCTGTTTACTAGCAGTGTGACCCAGGACAAGTCACTTGACCTATCTGCCTGATTTTTCTCATCTGTAAAATTAATATAATAATAGTACCTATCTCTCAGAATGGTTGTAAGGATTAAATGAGAAAATATTTATAAATTGCTTTGCAAGCCTTTAAATGCTATCTATGATCGATCCATATCTATGTTGGCTATTATTATTAACTATTAAGTATCCTGAAAGATAACCTCTCACATTTCTTTTGTTTGAGATTTTGAGTTCTTTTTAAGAATGAGATCATACATCACATATACATACAATTGACATAAAATATGATCTTAGTAAAACCTATGGAACAAAGAAAAATAAAAGATAATAAAATCCCACATATATATATATAACTTAAGATGCTAATACATCTTTTTTTTTTTTTTTGCTTTTTGCTGAGGCAATTGAGGTTAAGTGACTTGCCCAGGGTCACACAGCTAGGGAATTTGTTAAGTGTCTGAGACCAGATTTGAACTCAGGTCTTCCTGACTTCAGGGCTGGTGCTCTATCCACTGTGCCACCTAGCTACCCCCTATGCTAATACATCTTAAGAATCATTTATAAACCTTTGCCTTTCAGAGCTCATAACCTGTATTCTCAAAATGACTTTTAAAAATCTACAGCAACATAAAAGTTTTTATTGCTTAGATTTAGAAAGAGGAAACCTTGAAATGGTCTTGAAATAGCATCTTACTTTCCATTTCATTCTTTTCATAAAATCCTGGTGCTGTCAGGGACCTTAGAGATATTGTATCTTTTTATATCAGGACCTTTTTATAACAGGAATTCTTAACTAGGAGTCTAAAGATGTCAGGGACTCTATAAACCTGGATGGGAAAAAATGGATCTATTTCAGTGCAATTGGTTTCCCTTGAATAAATAGAATATATTTTATGTATTAATACATTTTATTAAATGTATAATACATATATACATGTATATATATTCATACATATGTATATGCACACACATATAAAATGTATAATACATTTAAAGTATTTTACTTATGTAATATGATTTTGAGAGAGGGTCCCCAGGCTTTATGAGATTGCCAAAAGAAGGTCATAGCACAAGAAAGATTAAAAACCTTTGTCAAAATTCTATGGAGATCATGCAATATAAAAACATTTGAAGAAACTAGGGATATTTGGCCTAGAGAAGAAAAGATTAAAGGAATATCATTGTAGTTTTCATGTATCTGGAAGGTTTTAATGTGGGAGTTTAGGCTTCTACTTGGCCCTAGAAGGCAAAACTTGGGCTAATGGGGAAATTGCAGATAAAGAAAAACCTGCTAACAATATGAACTGTCCAAAATTGAAGTGAGCTCTCTTGGGAGGTAATGAGTTCTCCATCATTGGATTTCGCCAAGCAAAGCATAACCATTTGTCAGTGAAATTATAAATAGAGCTTTGTTTTTAGAAAAGTGTTGAACTAGGTGGACTTTTGAGGTTGCTTCAAGATCTGAGAGTCTATGGTCCTGTGGATTCTATCCATTCATGAATCAAGAAGAATGTCTCACATCTGGGAAATCTCCTTCAAGATTCAATGTTGGCAGCAAGGAGTATTGGAGGCTGGGGATGCAGAACCTGAATTGTAGTTGTCCATAGCCTATAGCCTTGGAAAGAACAGACTGGTCCAGCCTGATGTGGGTATGAAAAGATATTAGTAGGTCAATCTGAGACTAACTTTCAGGCACAAATCATCAGTGGATGACTCTTGGGGGTTAACACTTGGTCACTGATGAATTTCCACTCACTAAGTAGGTTTTCTCAACCAACTGCTATGTATCTTGTTGCAGGAATAACCCTCTTAGAGAGTAAAGATTTATAATCCTCTGTGCTCTGCCTCATATCTCAAAAATTCCTTTGCCCTGACTTGGTTTGTGGCAGTATGGCTCAATTAAATCCAGGGAATGGGATGCTTTCTTTTTTTGGCAAGTCTGTGTATCTTGATCTTTGATGTCCTATGATCCCTTCAAATCCACTTATCTCCCAAGGACAGCTTCCCTGCCCCCC
>JAJPUD010011782.1:0-21138 GCA_023553655.1 Myrmecobius fasciatus
ACAGAATGCATGGAAATATTCACAGAAAGCGTTAAAATGCTGTGTTGTGGTTCACTCTCAGTTCCCACAGGCCTCTCTCTGGATGTATATGACTATCTTCATCGCAGCACAACTGGTTTGAATCACATCATTGTTGAAGAGAACCATGTCCATCAAAATTGATCATCGTATAGTCTTGTTGCTGTGTATAATGTTCTCCTGGTTCTGCTGATTTCACTCAGCATCAGTTCATGCAAGTCTCTCCAATCCTCTCTGAAATCCTCCTGTTGGTCATTTCTTACAGAACAATAGTATTCCATAACATTCATATACCATAATTTATTCAGCCATTCTCCAATTGATGGGCATCTTTTCAATTTCCAGTTTCTTGCCACTACAAAAAGGGCTGCCACAAACATTTTTGCACATGTGGGTCCCTTTCCCTCCTTAAAAATCTCTTTGGGATATAGGCCCAGTAGAAACACTGCTGGGTCAAAGGGTATGCACTGTCACATGTAGATATTTTGATATTGTTATCCTCTTCTGTGTTTGTGTTTTGACCTTTCCTGTTGCCATGGTAGCTTTCTATAGTTAGGACTCTTTTCAGTTTTTCTACTTATTTTTAAACCCATCTCCTGACTTTTAAAGTTGAGCTCTGCTTCTAAGGCACAGGGGGCAATGTCCCAAGAATGAGGGTAAGAGACTTAGCTTTCTGTGCTGGGGTCTTTGGTGCTACAACTTGACCACTGTTGCTTGAGTGGTCCAGCCTAGTCACACTTACTGTGCCTGGGTCCTGAGGCTGATGGCCTCACAGCTGACCTGCTGAGTCACTAGCCTACTCAGCTAGGACTTAGGAACTTTGGTTTCTGTTCTGTGTTGTGGCTAAGAGTCTTCCATTGGCTTGTCCTGACAATGTTTGCACTGGGCTTTCCTTCCCTTTGACACAAGTGAGATTGACCTTTTCTAAAGTCCTTATAATTTATCTTAAGCTGGAAAATTGTTTCACTCTTATCCTTTTTGCAGGTTCTGTTGCTCCAGAATCCATTGAGAGGTTTAATTTAACATTGTTTCCAAGGGGAATGGGAGAATTCAAGCAATTTTCTGACTTCTTTGCCACTTTCTTGCTACCTATCCTTTAAAAATATTTAGCCCAGTTACATGTAAAACAAGTTTTTTTTGGTTACACATATACATTAGTGTTTTTTGTTTTTTTATTTCTAAATATTTCTATATGAATCATGTTGGGAGAGAAAAATCAGAACAAAAGGGAAAAACCACAAGGAAAAAAGAAGGAAAAAAGGTGAAAATGTATGTGTTGAGGGGCAGCTAGGTGGCACAGTGGTTAGAGCACCAGCCCTGAAGTCAGGAGGACCTGAGTTCAAATCTGGTCTCAGACACTTCCTAGCTGTGTGACCCTGGGCAAGTCACTTAACCCCAATTGCCTCAGCAAAAAGAAAAAAAAAATGTATGTGTTGATCTACTTTCAGTCACTGCAATGCTCTTTCTGGATGTGTTTTCCATCCAAAGTTTATTGAGATTGCTTTGTATCTGCTGAGAAGAACCAAGTCTGTCATAGATGATCATTGTATAATCCCGCTGTTACTGTGTACAATGTTTTACTGATTCTGTTTAGTTCATTCAGCATCAATTTATGGAAATCTTTCTGGGCCTTTCAAAACTCAGTCTATTCATCACTTTTAAAATAAAACAATAATATTCCATTACTTTCATATACCATAACTTATTCAGCCATTCCCCAATTGACGGGCATCTACTCATTTTCCAATTCTTTGTCACTATGTAAAGAGTTGCTATAAACATTTTTTACATGTGGGTCCTTTCCTGACCTTTATGATTTGGGGGGAGGGAGGGTCATAGACTCAGTAGAGACACTGTGGGACTAAAGTGTATGCATAGTTTGATAGCCCTTTGGGCATAATTCTAAAGCTCTCTAGAATGGTTAGATCATTTCACAACTCCACCAACAAGGCATTAATGTCCCAGTTTTCCCACATCTCCTCCAACATTTATCACTATCTTTTCCTGTCATCTTAGCCAATCAAATAGGTGTGAGATGGTACCTCAGAGTTGCTTTAATTTCCATTTCTCTAATCAATAGTGATTTATAGCATTTTTTTCATATGACTATAGGTGGCTTTAATTTCTTCATTTGAAAACTGTTCATATCCTTTGACCATTTATCAATTGGGAAATGATATATTCTTATAAATTCTTATTTATCTTTAAATAAACATTTTTTGGTAAAAGCTAATCTGGTTATTAAATGGTTAAATGGATGTGGTTGGGTGGGGGGAAACTATTGGCGGGGCCTTGAGCTAATGGCAGAGAGACTAGATATTCATCAGAGAAGCTGGAATGGAATGAGGGTTGAAATGTCACATTCCCAGAATAGAGGAAAGGAGTGCCAGGGTATTCACTTTCATAGGTAAAATAAAATACAAAAGTGCAAAAAAGTCCAATATTTTGTAAAACATATCAATATATTAGAAAAATATATTTTGAAATAGCAATATTTTTATGATCACATTAAATAGTACATCTAAAATATAAGGAAAGTTAAATTAAATTATATCTTTAAAGAAACATCAATTTAAAATCTATTATAAATTTTGCTTTGTTTTCATTTGTGACAGTGAAGTTTAATGACAATCTAACCCTCCCAGCCCCCAAGGGATCAACTCTTCTGCTATAGAATTAGAGGCTTCTGGAAAGATCTGCCTATTTTAAGTGTAAATCTTTTTCTGAAAGGTATTTTCCCCCCAAAACCAAAGGCCTTCCAGCTGAATTGGTTTTTCCTCACTTCCAACTAGAGGTAGAGGGATGGACTAAATGATCTCTACAAGTTCCACCTGCCAGAAGATTCGTTTGGATTTTTATTCTTCCCAGGGAATTTTCTCTATTTTGTGGGCTTTGGTCAGGCTCCTTAGCCTTCTTCAAATATATTTTCATGTGGTTTTACAATATTTATTCAACATTATTTTCCATTAGCCCTCTTGTTTTAATTGTTGGTAACCATTTCAGTGTGTTAAATGTGACATGGAAGAAAAAATGATTTACCCATGTTAATGTCTAAGAAGACCATGCTCATCCCCAGAAACCCCCTCCCAAATTTTTTTTTGCCATGTGGTCAACTCTGGTATTTGTGGCAGGCTTTATGAATATTTCTGATGAGGTCTTTAAGCACATGCAATTCTGAAAACACATTCCCATTCATTAGAATTTACACTGGACAGCAAGTCTGACATGGCAAAAAGCTTCTAAAAAAATTCCATAAACATTAAGCATATTTATGTCATAGCATTAAGCTTGGCCAATCTAAAACTCACCGTATTGTAGTATAAGAGGCATTTTGTTTGCTGGTGTTGACTTTCTCAGGAGTAAATGCATTTTGGTTAACCACAAAGGCCAACTGAGTCAAGACCTTTATGTCAACAAATCCTTCTGCTTAACAAAGTCACATTCTTAGTTTCTAGGACAGCAGACTGGACTCTAAGTAATAAGGTGTTTATAAGTCATGTTGTAAATCTGGGACTATAAACATGTCTACTTTTCTATTAAATCTGATGCTGTGCCCAAGGCACAATGAGCTCCCTTTTCAGTTTTATGGCGGTGAGCATGTTGGCTTTCCAGTTCTGATTGCTGTTGATTTTGCTGTTACCAGGGCCTCCTGCCAAGCTCTTGACCTAAGTCATGCTCCCTGGTGATGTCATAATAAGGCTTAGAATCTAGTCATTCATGATACCTGCTGAGATGCCTTGAGGAGTCACCAACCTTCCCTATTTGCTTTTAAGTCAGTTGGAGAATTCCTGGAGGTAGAAATGGCCTTTTTCCTCAATTGATTTCAAGGGCATCACTTTCCCAGATCTTCCTAATAAATTTGTGCGGATCATGAGAGCAGCTTACTAAGTACACTCTTTGCATTAGATAAATTCAAATTAAATAAACAATTATTGAGCACCTATTATTTACAGTGTAGTAGGAGAGTTACTGAGGGATATGCACAGGCAAATAAGTCAGGTCCCTGATTTCCAATAATTCAAAATCTAGGGAGAGAAATTGGTAGTAATTCAAAACTGAAAATGATAACTTGGATCTTAGCTTGACCCTGAACTGTTTAACATTTTTGTCAATGATTCAGATAAAGATATAAATTATATTCTTATCAAATTCATAGATGATATAAAATTGGGGGTGAGAGGATAGTTACCAAAGTGGATGACAAATTCAAGATCTAAAAAATATCTTTATAGGACAGGGCATAGGGCTGATCTGCTAAGATGAAATTCAACAGGGATAAATATAAAGTCTTTTTTTATTAAAAGCTTTTTATTTACAGAACATATGAGTGATTTTTCTACATTGACCTTTGCAAAACTTTTTTTTTGTTCCATGCTTTTCCCTTCCTTTCCCCCACCCTCACCCCTAGATGACAGGCAATCTAATACATGCTAAATATGTTAAATTATATGACAAATCCAATATATGTACACATATCTATACAGTTATCCTACTGCACAAGAAATATCAGATCTAGAAAGAGAGAAAAAAAATCAACCTAAGAAGGAAAACAAAATGCAAGGAAATATTCACAGAAAGCATTAAAATGCTGTGTTGTCGTCCATACTTAGTTCCCACAGGCCTCTATAAAGTCTTAATATAAAATCTTATAACTGGTACAAAGAAAAAAAATCAACTTCCAGGTCCAAAGGCAATTTATAAAGGGAGGTGAAATGAAGAATGATTCACAAGTACATGACTGGAGTAGCAGTTAAACAGAAATTATTATGAAAAATATTTTGGGGTTTTAGTGGAATTCATTCTAAATCTGAGTTAGCAGCGTGATGATGCAGTAAAAAAATAAAATAAAATCTTGGACTGCATTAAAAGGGGAATTATTTGTAGGAGGGAGGTGATTATCCTATTATCCTTTGTTTTGGTAGACCTCATCTGGAATATTGTGTTCAGTTTTAGGACACTGATTAGCTGGAGAGTGTGAAGAGAACAACTGTTTGTGAAGGGCTTTAATCAATTGATTTTAGCCTAGAGAAGAGAAGACTGAGGAGGGATATGGTAACAACTTTAAGTGAAGGGGTATGATGTGAAAGAGGTTTGACTAGTTATGTCTATATTTTTCTCTTTGTGTCCAGAGGACAGAACCAAGAACAATAATTGAAAGTTGCAAGGAGAAAAATATGTCAGGAAAAATTTGTACAAAATTAAAACTATTCACAATGAGTAGAATAAAAGATCTTGAAAGGTGGTGGGTTCCTTATCTTTGGAGGTCTTAAAACAGAAGTGAGACAGCAACTTCTTGAGTATGTTATTCTAGGAATTATTCTTGTACATGGTTTGGATTCCATAATCATTAATCTCCTTCCAACTGTCTAATTCTGTGATTATATAATTTCAAAGAGGCACAAGTTGCTATTTGAAAGCTCCAAAGATTTCTTATGGAAGAGGATGAGTAAAGCCAATAATGGAGATCAGGGAAGACTTCTCAGACAAGGTGGAATTTGTTAGGTCTTGAAATACGGTAGAATTGCAGCATGTATATGGGGGGAGGAAAAGAGCCCATTATACTTGGAAAAGCTCTGGTTTGAAACTCATGTGCCCTTCTTCAAAGGCACATCTTTACTTCCTAAATGTGTGATCTTGAGGAAATAATTTAATAATTGTGTGTTTTAGTTTCCTTGTTTATAAAATGAGAAGGCTCAATTAGGATTATAGGCTCATAGATTTAAGGCATAAAGGTACCAAAAATATTGTCCATTCCAAGTTTCTTATTTTAGACAGAAGGAAACTGAGACCCAAGAAGATCGAGTTATTTGGTCATGGGCATCCTGGTAATAGGTGGTAGAACTGAGATCTGAATCAAGGTACTCTGACTCTAAATCAACACTCTTTCCAATCTCCTACAATTCTCTTATGACTGATATTCTGTGATTTTATGAAATGGCATAAATAAAGGCATGGAGAAGAGAACTAATGAAAAGGTAAATAATTATTCAGAAAGTAATTCTTCCATGGTATTTTCTCGAGAACAAATTATAGGTATATTACTTTTGCAAACAAAAAAATTATTTGTTTTCACAAGGAGAATTAGTTTCAATTCAACAGTGCTTATGGAGCAACAATCATATGCCAGGCATTATGAGCTTATCATCTGTGTCAACCATGTACCAAGCATCTGTATTAAAATGGAAAAACAAAATTATCAGAAATCTGGTGGTTTGACATAAGTATCTAGATGTTGGCAAGAAGCTGATCATATGAATTTCTTGTGTTTTTTCCCCATACATCAAGTATTCCTCCATTTCACAGAACAGATACAGCTTCCATCTTATTTTGTTTCATGTTCCAATTTCTGCTTTAGTCATTCCCTTACAATAAACATCCATAGCTTAATAGTAGTGTTGTTTTTCAGTTGTGTCTGATTCTTCTTGAATCATTTGGATTTTTCTTGGCAAATGACTTGCCATTTTTTTTTCTCTAGTTCATTTTACAGTTGAGGAAATAGAGGCAAACAGGATTAAGTTACTTGTCTAGTTATTGGCCAAGATCAGATTTGAACTCAGGCCTTCTGACTTCAAACCCAAACTCTGTCCACTGTGCCACTTACCTACCTAGTATTAGTAGCTAACAAGAATACTTCAGAGTTGGCCAAACATGTCATGTACATTAGCTCATTTGCCCCCTAATAATCTTATAAGGTGGATATTATAGATATCATCTTACCAATGGAAAACAGTATCTGAAAGTCATAGTGATTTACCTGTGGTCACACAACTAGAGGTAAGATTAGAATTCAGGGTTTCTTGTCCATGAGTTTTGTGCTTTAGCCATATACCATGCCTAGCTGCCTCAATACTCTCAAGAATCTGTTAACTAAAGATTAAAAGAGAAAAACCATAATATTAATTGATTTTGAACTTATGGGAATGCAGATGGTCTTTTTATTTGTGAAGTCTGTTTAGCATCTTAAAGATCAATATTATAGGAGCAAGATTTAAATATCAGAAAGACCACAAATTGATTTCCTATATATCTTGTCATCATGCTTTCAGTCTTTAAAATTTTTTTTGAGAGAAATTAATCTTTCCCTTCTGATACTTAAACTTATTTTTTCATTTTTGTATGGTGACAGTTTTCATAAAAATCAAATGAAGAGGAATGAAAAGTATTTTATTGTCCAAACCCTTGTCCTGATAACACTTACTACCTGCAACTTATTGAAGTTCTTTGAACCTTTTTCCTTATTGGTAAAGATAGACAATCCTTTGTTTTAAAGAGTTGATGTGAGGAATGAATTCATGGATGCAAAGATATTTTATAATGTGGTAAGGAGGCAGTTAGCTGGTGTAGTGCATAGAGCACTAGGTTTGGAGTTCAAATTCAACCACAGCAACTTATTAACTATGTGACCCTGGGCAAGTCATTTGTGTTTGCCTAAGTTTTCTTATCTATAAAATGGAAGTAATATTAACACTTTTCTCCCAGTGAGGAGATAATTATAAAGTACTTAGTACATAGTAAGTACTATATAAATGCTAGTTATTATTAAAAGTAATTATATAATTGTAAATATCAATTAGTAGGCATTTATGAATCACCTAGGAAGGTATCAGACACTATGTAAGGCAATGGTAATACTCAGACAAAAGTGAAATTATTCTTAAGGTTGTGATATGCATTTAGAAATATCAGGAGGAACTTTTCCATACCAATCCCAAAGCAAACTTAAACAATTTTAGAGACTATTTGTGTGCAATATCATTGAGGTAAATGAGATAAATTATTTTGGTTACTAAGACAATTGAATTGGACCTGTTTCTTGATGATCAATCAATTGCCCCCAAATATATGCAAATTATTTTTTAAATGATTACCTTAGTACAGAATATAGACAAGGAAAAAATATTCTTCATTCCCCCTTTCAACTTGGCAAATGAAATAGATAGATGAAACAGAACTTCTGCCAAGCTAGGTCCCTTTATAATTTCAAATGTGAAAGAGAAATAGTATTTTAGATAATTTCTACATAGCTAGTGTGGCTCAGAAAGAAACCTATATTGAAATTCAACCTTGTATGATGACTAAAGCAGATTTTAGGAGCATCATTTAAAACCCCTCTTCCTTACTGCCACACCCCACCAGAGAAGTATGCCACATTAGTTTGTTCTGCTGCCTCAAATTTCCCCCATTTATAGATTTATCTTTTCAGGATTTAGACCTGCTGGTTGGGGAGTTTTTGTTACAATTCAAATGCCCTGTGGGAGGTACACAGAAATAACTAGTGACTGTGATTTCTTTTCTTTTTTTTTTTTTTTTTCATTTCAACCAAGTAGTCACTCAACTAAGATTTGAAGGAATGAGATACAGGACAGATAAGTATGTTGAGGGTAAGAGATAATGAAAAGATCTAAGATGGGACTCTATCCCAGAAAGATGTCACAGTAAGAGAAGCTGGTAATACAGCAGACAGAATAAGGGAACTGGATGCTCTGAGAGGAATGCAAAAATCAACCAAGTAGGATTTGATGCTCTGGGTAAACTTTACTCACTGCACACTTTGTCTAGGGCCAATTCTGAATTTAAGTGTTGAAATCCATCATTCCTTTAGCAAGTTAAGTGAAATTTGTTTCTCACTTAGTTCCTTCAATTAACATATGTCTGGTTGAAAGAGAAATTTCTCCCTGCCTGGCACATTTTCCTTAGGCTTTGTAAGCTAAAGTCCATGTGCAGGCATAATTTCAAAGTCAGAATACTTAGAAAACACTGATTCATTATATAGGGAACTGTGTACCTTGTTGAAAAGCTGCTAAGGCAAAGCAGAGTTATGTAGGAAAGTATATTTTTGTACTGGTTTAAGTGACCTGAAAGGATTTTCACTTGGTTTTCAAAAACAACACAAATGGTGGTTGGAAAAGAGAAAAAAAATCCCCCAAAGGTAATTAGCATTCAGGATTCCCTGGGCAAATGAAACTTTGTGAAATTTTTGTTGTTGTTGTTTAATTGTTTCAGTCTTGTCCAACTCTTTGTGATATCACTTAGGGTTTTTCTTGGCAAAGATAACAGAGTCATTTGCCATTTCCTTTTCCAGCTTATTTTATAGATGAAGAAACTATGGCAAATAGTGTTAAATGATTAGCTGAGGATCACATCTTGACTTAGTAAGAGTCTGAGGCTAGATTTGAACTAAGGACTTCCTGACTACAAACCTAGTGGCCAAGAAAAAAAAAAGAAAACAAAAAACAAAAACTGATATTATGGATATCCACAGATATTCTGATGACATCTATGGAAATGAAATTATAAAATTATAAAAAAAGGCATTAGCATCTGTTTTGTGATTTGTTTCAGATCTGAAGCTCTTTCCATACAACTTGAAGCTACAACCTTTCTTTCATACATAGTGTTTCCTTCTTTAGATTGTGAGCTCCTTGGTCCTTGTCTTTTTTGTTTGTATTCCTAGCATTTAGCATGGTGTCTTTATGTAGCAAATAATAAATGCTTTTACACTTATTCATTTACTCAAGACCTTTATAATACAGTAGGAGAATAAGACACCAACAGAAATAACAAATAATATGTGCAATACTATATGATATACAAAAATAAAAATAATTAAAGCTTATGTACCAGCATCTGGTACATATGAAAGATTCAAAAAGATCCTCCACATTAAATCATCATATATTAAGATAATTCTATTACCAATGATGAATCAAAGATGAACATATATGGAGAGTAAAAACTATGTTGGAAAATATAGTTTAAGGCAAAGATTTGTAGGCTACACAGAAACCTTATATCTGAACATCACAAATATTTACTTTGGGAAAGAAACTAGATATGATAAACTCTAGATAACATCCCAAAAGTGAAAGCGATCATATAAAAAGCCTTTCCTGCTACTTAGTTGTGATTGCTTTGCCCTCAGATATTACCTTGCATATAAATATATTTGAAATAATATATCTAATATGTTTATGATTGTAAATATACATAATGTTTACTTTATATGTAAGCATCTAAAGTTATTATACATTCTGTATAATAGACATATGTAATATCTCATATATATAAATATCAAAGTTTATGTATGCAAACATATACACACATATGAGTACATGTATAAACATAGCAGCATTGTAACACATGCATTTCAAAACATGTGTGTATGCCTATACCTGGTATTTTCTTATGTACATGTGTGCATATCTATACATACATGTAAAATTTACTAAAAAAGACACGTCCATCAGCTGGAGAATGGCTGAATAAATTATGGTGTATGGATGTTATGGAATATTATTGTTGTGTAAGAAATGACCAGCAGGATGATTTCAAAGAAGCATGGAGAGACTTACATTAACTAATGCTAAGTGAAGTGAGTCAAACCAGGAGAACACTGTACACAGCAACAGCAAGATTATGTGATGATAAATTCTAATGTGACATGGCTATTTTTATTAATGTGGTGATTCAAGTCATTCCACTAGACTTATGATAGAGAGAGCCATCTGCATCCAGAAAGAGGACTGTTGAGACTGAATGTGGATCACAACATAGTTTTTTCACCTTTTTTGTTGTTGTTTCCTTGCTTTTTGTTTTTTCTCATTTTTTTCCTTTTTGATCTGATTTTTCTTTTACAATATGATAAGTGTGGAAATATTTATAGAAGAACTGTACATGTTTAGTGCACATTGTATTGCTTGTTGTATAGGGGAGGGGACAGGGAAAGGGAGGTAGAAAAATTTGGAGCACAGGGTTTTGCAGGGTTGATAGCTATCTTTGCATGTATTTTGAAGATAAAAAGCTATATTATTTTTTAAAAGTTTAAAAAAGACATCAGATATATTTTGCCTATTATATTTAATATATTTACACATGATATAAATACATTACATATGAATATATATTTTATACATCATTAACATATAACATTAAAGATGTAATCACATATTTATATGTAAATTATAACATATATAACATTTAAAATAAATCTTTAAAAATATATCATCTCCTCATATGCTGTTTTTCCCTATAGAATGTTAGGTTCTTTAAGGAAAAATCTATTTTGTTTTCGCCTTTGTATACCCAGAACCTAGCACACAAAACCTGGTATACACTAAATACATGCTTAATGATTAAATCATTTAAATTAATTGCCCTGATAAGAAGGATTAATAGTATAAGACCCACCTTAGTTCATCAAACTCTTCATCTAACTGCTCAGGGAAGAGAGATGGCAGTGGAGGACACAGCCAATGTAAAAAATATGCTAGTTAATAATTGATTAAAGTTTTCAATTTTTAACAGAATGTTTTATTTTTGTGTGGATTTAGTGGCCTAATTTGATGGATTTTAGGTAATCAGTTATACTGGGTGAAGTAGATATTCCACTTGCAATTATTTTTTTTAGTTGGTCTAGTTCTAATAGAAGTTCACAATGTGATGTCTTCATTGATCTGCTCTTGGGGAAATATGAATGGAGTGATCCAAAATAAACTAACTTAATCTTGATTTCTAGGATTCTAGAGAAATAGCTATGAACCCCCACTTCTGAAGATTCAAGGCATTTTACTATAGTCCTAAGAGTTTTACGTCTGTCATTCCCTACCAACCTAAGAGAGAGAAAGACAGAGAAAAGGAAAGAGACAGACAGAGAAAGAAGGAGGCAGGTAGAGAGAAAGGAAGAAAGAGAGGAAAGGAAAGAGGGAAAGAGGAGAAAGAGAGGGAAAAGAAGGGAGAGAGAAAGAGAAGAAAAAGAAAGATAGGAAGGGAAAGGGAGAGGAAGAGGGAGGGAAGGACAGAGAGGGAGGGGAAAAGAGAGAGGGAGGGAGAAAGAGTCAGAAAGACAGAGAAAGAGACAGAGGAGGAGAAAGAAAAAAAAAGAGAGAAAGAAAAAGAGAAAGAAAGAACAGAGAGAAAGAAAAAGAAAAGAAAAAGAGCAGAGAGGGCAGAGAGACAGTGAGACAAAGATAATGCTGCATCTGGGATGAACTACTTTGATGTGGGTGTATATTGGGTAGGATGTATGGACAGCATTATTGGCAATTCTTGGGAATGGCTGGGTACCAAGTGTGCCATTTGCTCTCAAAATCCTAAGAAAGCTGAAGAGCTCCAAAAACAAATCCCTAACATACTGTTGCATAATAATGACATTTTCCTCTTTGGATGAGGTAATAAGGAAGGCTGTGAGTTGAGAGGGAGTATTTTTGACTAGGCCCATTTAAGAAGGATGATCACTGTGAGATCCTTTCATAGCCATTGTGGGGTTTGAGCACATCTCCAAAGTACAAAAAGGAGCTCCCACAAATAACTTCTCAGTGGGAGAATGGAATTGTCATGGAACAAGAGAGAAGGCTCCAGGTGATGAGGAAAGTTCCAGGGTGAGAAGGTGGTAGAATTATGGTGGGAAGTACATAGAATTAAAAGCATAGCCAAGAGTAAAATGAAGGGTCCAGCTTGGGCATGCTCCTTTAATGGAGGCCCTGAAAGGAAGTTGTACCTAACTTTCCTTTTCATTTTTTGTCCATTCATAAATTGTGTGCTTATCCTTAAGTCTGAGAAGTGAATATATTCATACCCTTCCAATTTTCTTGTAATATTTCTATTTCTAGGTCATGTATCCATTTTGACCTTTTCTTGTTCATTTTCTGCCATACTGCTTTTCAGTTTAATTAATATTTTCAAAGGATGATAAAAAATTAAATTTATGGAAAGAAGGAGGTTAATTTTTAAATCTTATATTTCTCTTATATTCCCCATAGCACCTAGAATAGTGCTAATGACACAGGAAGCATTTAGTAAGTCAAATGTTTGATGCATTCATTGTAGGATATAGAAAATAGAATCTAATAGCTGCAAAGGAACTCAGTGGTCCTGTAGTTCAAATCATGATTCTTATTTATAGTATCCCTCAAAACTAATCATTTGGGTTTCACTTGGAGATCACACCTTGTAGGGAACTTACTCTTTCCTGAGGCAGTACTTTGGGATTTCCAAGGTAGTCTGGGTGAACTGGTAAGTATTTTCTGAGAAAAGAATGGTATCAAATTCTCAGTCCACATGTAGAATGAAGTAACTCCCATATGCCATGTATTAGGTACCCCAGGAATTAGGAGCTGACTATGAATATGCATTTTGTTTCATTTAGGAAAGCAGAACAGGGCTCTTCCCTGAAGGTTGCTCAAGGTCATTCAGAGTTACCAAAGAATGGACTGAGAGTATAGCATAATAGGGAAAAGCAATGGGATGTAACAGGAAGATGGGAAGGGGCAGAGATGTACTCATATGAAGAAGAGAATGTTGCTTATTAAGTCTTCTTCCTGAACTGGATAGGTTTTATTATTACATTCCTTAATTCTCTCAGACCACTTATCTCTTCTCTTTTGCCATCCCTAGGTCTGAAGGGAAAAGGGGATTGAATTGCTATACAAATAAGTCCAATTTTTTGGTGCATTAAGCACTATTTTGAGCCGCTTGGCTCCTGCTCCACAGCCTCTCTGCTTCTCTTCTTGTATGTCATGATGTGCCACTGATGCTTTGCTGATGCCTTTATGATTTCCAAGTGAGATGGCCACACCCCACTGTCCCATGATCTTAAAAAAAAAGCTAGCTCCAAAGTAGATTATTTTTCTTAGTTTCCTGTCATGATCCAGATGTGATTAAGACATTGCTCCACCCTTGAAGGAGTTACAATGGCAACCTCCAATCATTTATGAAATGGTATATTCTTCAGAGCACATTTTTCCAGGCAGAACAATCACAGTAGTTTTTTGCTCCTAACATAAGCTCCTGGAAATAAGTGAATGGCCTTCCAAATATCTTCTCCTTTTACGATATTTCCTCTTCTCTGAGGTACCACTACACACCTGTCAGATTGGCTAAAATGACAGGAAAAGATAACGATGAATGTTGGAGGGGATGTGGGAAGACTGGGACACTGATGCATTGTTGGTGGAGCTGTGAACGGATCCAACCATTCTGGAGAGCAGTTTGGAGCTATGCTCAAAAAGTTATCAAACTGTGCATACCCTTTGATCCAGCAGTGTTTCTATTGGGCTTATATCCCAAAGAAATCATAAAAGAAGGAAAGGGCCCCACATGTGCAAGAATGTTTGTGGCAGCTCTTTTCGTAGTGGCTAGAAACTGGAAACTGAATGGATGCCCATCAATTGGAGAGTGGCTGAATAAATTATGGTATATGAATGTTATGGAATATTATTGCTCTGTGAGAAACGACCAGCAGGACGATTTCAGAGAGGCCTGGAGAGACTTGCATGAACTGATGCTGAGTGAAATGAGCAGAACCAGGAGATCATTATACACGGCAACAACAATACTATATGAGGATCAGTTCTAATGGACATGACTTTCTTCAACAATGAAATGCTTCAAATCAATTCCAATTGTTCAGTGAAGAAAGCCATATACACCCAGAGAGAGGGATGTGAAATGTGGACCACAACATAACATTTTCATGTTCTCTATTGAGGTTTGCTTGCATTGTATTTCCTTTATCGGATTATTATTTCTTGTAAATACGATTTCTCCTGCACAAAAAATGATGTGTGGCAATAACTATACATATATTCGATTTCTTAAGTATTCTAACATAATTATCATGTAGTGGATATCCTGCCATCTAGGGGAGGGGTGGGGAGTAGGGGGGGGAAATTTGTAACAGAAAGCTTTGTAAGGGTTAATGTTTAGGAATTACCCATACATGGGTATGGGTATATATACATATGTTTTGCAAATAAAAAGTATTAATAAAAATATTTTAAAAAAATATATTTCCTCTTGCTGACCATGAGTTGCTACTGGGAACCTTTTACTTGATGACAAATGTGAAAGAGATTCCAAGGTAGAAAAGAATTAACATGGCCTAATGAATAAATAATTACCTAAGAATCAAAATCAGAGAGATGGTTTTAAATCCTAATTCTGACAAATACTGGCTGTGTGACCCTGGGGATAAGACAGTTACTCTCTCAGTTTCTCAAACAACTCTTAAGATTCTAGATGCTGATCTGCATTAAGAGAGGATCTTCTAGTTATCCAAGCTGGCAATCTTGGAGTGATCTTGACACTTTCTTTTTTCCTAATCTCCACATCCAATCAGTTGCCAAATCTTCACTATTCTATATGCAGACAAGCCTAACTTGGTTTAAGCTTTGGTCATTTTTTGCATGAACTTTTGCAATAACCTCCCAATTGATCTTTCTACTTTTGGTTTCTGCCCTCTCCAATTCATTCTCCACAAAACTGCCAGATTTATATCCCTAAAAGCAAATATGACTCATGTCACATCACCCATCTCTCCCCTAATTCAAAATATTTCAATGACTTCCTGTTGCAATGAGAATAAAATATAAAACCCTTAGCTGGTCATTAAATTCCTTCCATAATCTGGATCCCAATTACCCTTCCAATCTTATTCTGTATTACTCCCACTATACATGTTACTTTCCCATCAAACTGAATAGTTAGTTGTCCTTTATATGCCGTTAGTCATCACATAATCTTGTTACTGTGTGCAATGTTCTCTTGGTTATGCTCACTTCACTTAGCATCAGTTCATGTAAGTCTTTCCAGGATTTTCTGAAATCAACCTGCTAATCGTGTAATTATTTTTTTCACAAAATAATTCTATTTTTGAAATGAAATATGCTTGGCACATACTAGGTATCTGATAAATCTTTGTTTAATTAAATACATTTGAATAAACCTAGTGACTTCAATATTCTTGGAGTTAAGGATTATTCTAGAATTTTCGCTGACATGAGATAGATTTAGAGATAGATGTGAACATCCCTAACTTTCCTTTAATGACACTTTGAAGCTATATTCCTAATTTAGACAAACTTCCTTGAGCTTCTTCATATTCTACCTGAAGGGATAATGAGGTCCACATGATGAACATCTTCTATGTAACAGTTTCTATCTGCATTATTATATTAAATATCCCTATCTAACTTTCATTTCTAAAGACCTTAATTATGTCAATATACTAAAGTATGTTTAGAATTCTGTCTTATCTGCAACTGATATCCAACCCCTTCAGCCTGATAAAAAAATGTAGCTTTTAAAATTCACTCCCTTTAGTTTCCTCATCCTGGGGTTGCTAGATGATATAATTTAGATGGTTTATAAGCCATATGATCCAAAAAGATGAATAGTATTCTAACAAGAAATGGATAAAGATCAGCCATTTGGAAGCACCAGGTAAAATTTGGTAGATAAATACTTAAGCATTCCTTGGTGGCTTGTACATTTTTACACAAATTTACTTGATTGTGGTATCTGTCAATACCTTCATCCCAGCAGGGCTATGTTAGCAAAGGCTGGTCATGATTTCTATTGACTGAGAGTTGCATCTGGCAATTGTCCAACCACAGTCCCTTGAATGTATTTACACAACTAAACCAATCTTCTCTTCAAAATAGCTTAGATGCTGTCACCCTTGAAAACATCAGAGATGAAGAGTTTTGCTTCTGGAAATCATAATTACCATGCAGTGATTAGAGTCTAGCAAGACATCTCTGAATCTGTCTTTTAATTAATTAATTAATTAATATTATTATGAGTAACTTGATAGTATCATAGCTGAAACACTCAATGAATTCATGAGAACCACTTATAAACCTTACAAAGACTTGAACTTGACCAAATTTTTCCAGCTAATTATGAATTCTTGGTAATGTCTTGTTAAAGTGCATATATGTAGACTTATAAGGTCAGAGACTATTTGATTCTTTCTGTTCAAAAAAAATTCAGTCTCTGCTTGCTGCTTAGCAGTTAAAGGAACTTAGATCTCAAGTGCTTTTTACTGGGAAATCAAAATGATCTCTCTACTAAAGTTGTTTGCTCATAGTTACCCTTATATTTAAACCCTGCCACTGATACTTGCTAGCTATTTGATCACTGACAAATAATTTAACCTCCTATATTCTTATCTGTAACATGGGAATTATCTCACCCAAGATACCTACCTCACAAGGTGGTTGTGAGGTTCAAACAAGAAAATGTATGTAAGACTAATCACAAATCTTAAAGTACTATATAAATGTTGGTTATTAGTGTTACTTCTATTTTTGACAATTCCTGTGATTTGCTGGCAGAGAGATTTTTTCAGATAAGGACACTTCCTCTATTAATGTAGACTCCTTAGGACTCAGCAACTCCTGAGGACCAAATCCATAGGACTGGTTAAGTCATAGAACTATTCAATTAAATTGATGTAGGAAGTTCCCATACTAGGAATTCCCTGCACTGACCAAATTATAGATCCTTATATACAAGAGAAGCACTTGGACATTTCAAGCTAATTCATTCATACATACATTCATTCAACAAGTTATTTTCTGAATATGTATTCTATAAATAGTCATGTATTAGGCTCCACTGCAAGGAGTGTAAACAATCATAAAACATAGCTTCCAATGCTCAAGGAGCTTATATAAGAAACACAAAAGGAAAAGAGAGAAAATAATAATACAACTCATTGTTTCCCATATGATTATGAGTTATTCATGAAATAAATAATAATAATAAATTTGGAAATATGCTTTCCAAATTCATTACTCATATGCATTTAGTAGAACTAAGTCCTATACAACATTCCATCTCCCTATCTCTTCAACCCTGTCTCTTAGTTTCTCTAACTTACTTCAAGACTTGGCTTAAGGGGCGGAGCCAAGATGGCGGAGTGAAAAGGTGACTCTCTGCGTCCTCCTCCAAACTTCTCTCAAATCAACAATAAAATAAGCCTCTGAACTGATCTTCAAGTCAACGAATCAGGAAATATTTGGATACTGCTTGCAGATATCTCTGAAAAATTTCACATCAGGTTTGTCTAGCTCGGACAGAGGGATAAACAGAGGACTCCGATGTCAGAGAACTCTGGTGGAGGCCGGAAGTGAGGGTGGGACTCAGCTCAGCTCAGCTCAGACTGGCAAAAAACTCCAAACTCCAAACTCCAAATTCCAAACACCTGGAGTTTATCTGAGGCACTGGGGACACTCTGCCCTGATTGGGGGCAGGTGTTTTGGCAAACTTTCCTTGTTTAAGGAGTAATTCGGACTTAGTCCTAGCCCCCACCGGCCCAACACCTTAAATTAATTCGCTGAATCGCCTCAGGGCAAAATCTTCAGCCGGCCGTTTCAGCCGCAGTTTTTTTTCCCCTACCTTAAAGAGATATTCATGCTGTCTAAAAAAAAAAAAAAAAAAAAGGGAAGAGGCAAAAGAGAGCTCTCACCATAGACAGCTTTTATAAAGAGAAAGAGAAGACCCCAGATCCAGAGGTTCCTTTAGACATAACTCCAGAGGAAATCAGCAAGGACCATCACTGGTCCCCGTTTCAAAAGGCCTTTCTGGAAGATTGCTTAAAGAACCTAATAAAAGAGCTGGAGGATAAATGGGAAAATAAATTGAAATTAGTGCAAGAAGGATATGATGCCCTGCGAAAGAGATATGAAAAAGACACCAATCTATTGAAAAATAAAATTAGTGAAGTGGAAAAAGAGTGCAATGAACAAAAAAATTCAATTGGCCAGTTACAAATGGAGCTTAAAAAGGTAACTGAAGAAACAACACTTTAAAAATAAGAATTGAACAAATGCAAGTGAATAACTCAATAAGACTTCAAGAATCAGTCAAACAAAAACAAAAAAATGAAAAATTCGAAGAAAATATGAAATATCTCCTAGGAAAAACAACTGACTTGGAAAATAGATCTAGGAGAGACAATCTAAGGATTATTGGACTTCCTGAAAGCCGTGATGAAAAAAAGAATCTAAACACTATCTTGCAGGAAATCCTGAAAGAAAACTGCCCTGAGATTGTAGAATCAAAGGGCAAAATCACCATTGAAAGAATTCACCGATCACTTCCTGAAAGATACCCCAAAATTAAGACCCCAAGGAATATCGTGGCTAAATTTCAGGACTATAGCACCAAGGAACAGATTCTGCTAGCAGCTAGAAAGAAACAACTCAAATACCGAGGATCAATAATTAGAATCACACATGATCTGTCAGCCTCCACATTGAAGGATCGAAGGGCCTGGAACCAGATATTCCAAAGGGCAAAGGAACTTGGATTACAACCAAGAATAACCTATTCAGCTAGAATGAGCATTATCCTTCAGGGAAGAAGATGGTCATTCAATGATATAGGTGAATTTCACCTATTTCTAATGAAAAGACCGGATCGGAACAAAAAATTCGACACCCAAACACAGAACTCAAGAGATGCATAAAAAGGTAAAAAGGAAAGGACTCTTGAGAAGTTTATTTCTACTAGGGGGATGCTTAAAGTTTGGGGGTATAATTAACTAGATATTACTTTGATAATATGAAAAAGAGAACTAGAGGGGGAAAGGTTGTCATACTGGGGAAAAGAGGGGAAAAGTGGTAAAAATAAGATCTAAAAAAAAAAGGAGGTAAAAACAAGGTAAAATCTCTTGAAGAGGCAAAGAAAACCTAATATAATTGAGAGAAAGAGGGGAGGGAGTTGAGCATTATGTAAATCTTACTCTCATCAGATTGGGCTCTAAAAGTGTATATCAGATACTTGATTTCACATAGAAACTTGTCTGTTGCTAGAGGGAAGTGGGAGGGAAAGGAGGAAAAGAAAGGGATAAACTAATAGAAGGGAAAATAGAAGAATCAGGGGAAAGGAGTAAAAACAGGAGGAAGGGATCTAAAGGGTGGAGTATTGTTTGGGGGAGAGGGTCATCAAAAGCAAAGTACTGAGGAGGGGGGAAGGGAGAAAGGGGAAAGGAAAGGGGAAAACATAACTTGGGTAAAAAAGATGGCAGGAAATAAAGAATTAGTTATTCTATCTGTGAATGTGAATGGAATGAACTCTCCCATAACGCGGAAGCAGATAGCAGACTGGATTAAAAACCAGAATCCCACAATATGTTGTCTACAAGAAACACATCTAAAACATAGTGACACATATAGGATGAAGGTAAAAGGCTGGAGCAGGACCTATTATGCTTCAGGTGAACAAAAAAAAGCAGGGGTAGCAATCCTTATCTCAGATCAAGTAAAAGCCAAAATAGATCTAATCAAAAGAGATAAGAAAGGAAACTATATTTTATTAAAGTGTACCATAGATAGTGTAGCAATATCTATACTAAATATATATGCACCAAGTGCAATAGCACACAAATTCCTAGGGGAGAAATTAAGAGAGATGCAAGAAGAAATAGACAGCCAAACGATACTAGTGGGGGATCTCAACCTTGCTCTCTCAGAATTAGATAAATCAAACCACAAAATAAACAAGAAAGAAACTAGGGAGATAAACCAATTGTTAGAAAAGTTAGGTATGATAGATCTATGGAGAAAGTTGAATGGAGACAGTAGGGAGTTTACTTTTTTCTCAGCAGTCCATGGAACCTAGACAAAAATTGACCATGTGTTAGGGCATAAAAACCTCAAAATCAAATGCAGAAAGGCAGAAATAGTAAATGCACCCTTTTCAGATCATGATGCAATAAAAATCACATGCAATATAAGGCCAGGAGAAAATAAACCAAAAATTAATTGGAAATTAAATAATCTAATCCTGAAGAATGAATGGGTGAAAGAGCAAATCATAGCCACAATCAATAATTTCATCCAGGAGAATGACAATAAGGAGACAACATACCAAAATTTGTGGGATAGGGCCAAAGCAGTTATAAGGGGCAATTTTATATCTCTAGATGCTTACTTGCATAAAATAGAGAAAGAAAAGATCAATGAATTGGGCTTATTATTAAAAAAAACTAGAAAAAGAACAAATTAAAAACCCTCAATTAAATACCAAATTGGAAATTCTAAAAGTAAAAGGAGAAATTAATAAAATTGAAAACAAGAAAACTATTGAGTTAATAAATAAAACTAAGAGTTGGTTCTATGAAAAAGCCAACAAAATAGATAAGCCTTTAGTTAATTTGATAAGAAAAAAGAAGGAAGAAAATCAAATTGTTAGTCTTAAGAATGATAAGGGAGAACTTTCCTCCAATGAAGAGGAAATTAGAGCAATAATTAGGAGTTACTTTGCCCAACTTTATGCCAGTAAGTTTGATAATCTAAATGAAATGGAGGAATATCTACAAAAATATAGATTGCC
>JAJPUD010011782.1:21538-52756 GCA_023553655.1 Myrmecobius fasciatus
GACCAGCAGGACGATTTCAGAGAGGCCTGGAGGGACTTGCATGAACTGATGCTGAGTGAAACGAGCAGAAACAGGAGATCATCATACACAGCAACAACAACAGTATTACATGATGATCAATTCTGATGGACATGGCTCTCTGCAACAAAGAATCATCTCAAACCAGTTCCAAGTGTTCACTGAAGAAAACCATATACACCCAGAGAGAGGGAAATGAAATATGGACCACAACGTAACATTTTCATGGTCTCTTGACATTTGCTTGCATTGTGTTGCCTTTCTCTGATTCTTTTTTTTTTTCTTGTAGATAGGATTTTTCTTGCATAAGTTCTCAAGCATTTCAACATTATTAACATGTAGTGGACTTCCTGCCATCTAGGGGAGGGGAGGGGACTGGGGGTAAAATTTGTAATGGAAAGTTTTGTAAAGATCAATGTTGGGGAACTACCCATATATATGTTATACAAATAAAAAGCTTTAATAAAAAAAAGAATTATATTAAATATAAAAAAAAGATTTGGCTTAAACTTTATCTTCTAGAAGAAACCTACCTTTCCCCCATCTCTAGCTTCCAGTGTCTTCTCTAAGATCATCTTATATTCACTCTCTTTCTTTTTTTTCTGTCTCTCCCTCTCCCTCCTTTTCTCTGTCTCTATCTTAAAATGTTAAGAGAATAAAAGAAGACTGAAAAGCAGCACAGCAATCAATACTTTGAAAACGTCTGAAACTGTGCAACAAAAAATGCCTGTGAATTCTTGCCTCTTCAACAAAATAGTTTGGAGTGTCCCATCACATATCTTTTTTAAAATTATATATGATCTTTGCAATTTCACAACTTTTTTAATTTTTAATTTTTATTTTTTCTCAATTACATGAAAACAAAAAAATTAATATTGATTTAAAAAAATTGAATTCAGACAAACTCAGGAACTATATGAACACAGTTATAAAACACTTCTCACGCAAATAAAGCCTGATCTAAACACCTAGAAAATTATCAATTGCTCATGGATAGGCCAAGCTAATATAATAAACATGAGTATTCCATGTAAATTGATCTACATTGCCATCCCAATCAAACTGCCAAAAATTATTTTATAGAGCTAGAAAAAATAACAAAATTAATCTGAAAGAAAAAAGGTCAAGAATATCAAGGAAATTAATGGGGGGAAAAAGAAAAAGGACAGTGGCCTAGGAGTACCACACTTAAAACTATATTATAAAGTAGCAGTCATCAAAACCATTTGGTACTGCCTAAGAAATAGAGGGGTGGAACAGGGAATAAGTTAGAAACTTATAATGCAATAATCAATGACTATAGTGATCTAGTATTTGATAAACCCTCCAAACTCCCGCTTATGGGATACGAACTCATTATTTCACAAAAATTGATGGGAAAACTAGGGAAAAAAATGTCAGAAACTCAGTATAGATCTATATCTCACTACCCATACCAAAATAAAGTAAAAATAGGTACATAATTTGGGAATAAAAGGTGATACTATCAGCAAATTAAGAGAGCAAGGGATAGCTTACCTATCAGATCTTTAAAGAAGGGAGAAATTTGTGACCAAAGAAGAACTAGAAAATATAATGATATGCAAAATGGACAACTTTGATTACATTAAATTAAAAAGGGTTTGCATAAGCAAAACCAACGCAAACAAGATTAAAAGGGAAGTACAAATCTGGGAAATTTTTTTTCAGACAATAATTCTGATAAAAATCTTATCTTTTTTTTTAATTTTTTTTCTTTCTTAAATTTTATTTAAAAAACAGAGTTAGAAAGAAGAAAACCAGAAAAAAAGGCAAAACAAAATAAAGCAAAACAAAGGGGAACATTATCATGTGTCCAGCAGAAGAAATACATAACAAATGACCAGAACAAGAAAGTATACGTATTTGTAGAAGAAATTATATTCATGAATGTCTATTTTTCTTTACTTACTTGTAAATTGTTCTTTGGTTCTTTGATATGCACATTATTTACTTTATTTTTCCCCTCCTTCATTCCTCCTCACCCCAAGCAAGCTACAGTTAAAAAAAGATATATTTATGTAAATATATGTAGTTATACATATATATATGTACACACTCTCACCCCCCCCACATACACACACATGTCTTTCCTATCTCTGCTTACTCTTTAATTAAATTCTGCTCCATGATTTGAAAGTCCTCATTTCTAAAATAAAGAACTGTGTCAAATTTATAAGAATACAAATAATTCCTCAATTAATAAATGGTCAAAAGATATGAGCAGAAAATTTTCAGATGATGAAATTAAAGCCATCCATAGTCATATGTAAAAAATGTTCTAAATCACTATTGATTAGCAAAATGCAAATTAAAACAGCTCTGAGATACTACTTTACACCTCTCAGATTGGCTAAGATGACAGGAAAAGAAAATGATAAATGTTGGAGGAGATGTGGGAAAACTGGGAAACTAATGCATTGTTGGAGGAGTTATGAAATGATCCAACCATTTTAGAGAGCAATCTGGAATTATGTCCAAAGGGCTGTAAAACTGCATACTCTTTGATCCAGCAGTGCTACTACTGGGTCTGTATCCCAAGGAAATCATAAAGGAGCCTACTTGGGCAAAAATGTTTGTAGCAACTCTTTGTAGTGGCAAAGAATCAGAAAATGAGTAGATGTCCATTAATTGAGGAATGACTGAATAAGTTTATTTTAGAAAGGCCTGGAGAGATTTACATGAACTGATACTGAGCAAAACAAGTAGAACTAGGAAAACAGTATACACAGTAACAGCAAGATTGTGCAATGATCAACTATGAAAGACTTGATTCTTCTCTGCAGTTCAGTGATCCAAGGCAATCGTAATAAACTTTGGATAGAAAACATCATCTGCATCTAGAGAGATAACTATGGAGAATGAATTTAAACCAACACATGCCATGCTCACCTTTTTTTTTTTCCTTTTTCTTCTGTTTTTTTTTCTTTTGTGGTTTTCCCTTTTGTTCTGATTTTTTCTCTCCCAACTTGATTCATAAAGAAATGTGCAGTTAAAAAAATATTGTACATGTATATACAAAAAAGCAATAAAAAAGAAAAAATTTGAATTCCATACTTTCTTTCTCTCCCTTCTCTTATCTCTTTCTTGAGAAGTCCACAATTTGATAAAGATTATGCAAATACAGTCATGCAAAACATATTTCCACATTAGCCATATTGCAAAAGAAAATGCAGCCCAAAATTTAATCACAAAAAATAAAAAAGAAAAATGTAGGATTCAATCTGCATTCATATTTCATCAGTTCTTTCTATGGAAGTGTATAACATTTTCATTATAAGTCCTTCAGAATTATTTGTATCATTATAGTTCTGAGAATAGCTGTCAATCACAGATACTCAGAATATTGTTGTTACTGTATATAATGTTCTCCTGATTCTGTTCATTTCACTCTGAATCAGTTCATATACATTTTCCCAGATTTCTCTGAAGCCATTCCGCTCATCATTTCTTAAGACACAGTAGTATTCCATCATAATCATTTTCAATAATTTGTTTAGCCATTCCCCAATTAGTGGGTATCCCCTCAATGAAAGATCTGCTATAAATATCATAATATTCCCTTTTGATTTTTTTGTGTGTGCTTGTTCTTTCCAGTTACATTGTTGCATACATTATTTACATTGTTTTCTTGATTCCTTACTTCACTCTGTATCAATTCATGTGGATCTTTCCATGTTTCTCCATATTCATCACATTTATCACAACCCAGGAACTTTACAATATGTTTATGGGCCACTATACATTTAGACATTCCCAAACTGATGGGCACATACTTTGTTTTCGATTCTTTGTTATCACAAAATGAACTGTTATCGATATTTTGGTGTATATAACAATTTTCTTCCTATCAATGGTTTCATTTGACTTTTAACCCAATAATGGATTTTCTATGCTAAACAGTATTTTTTCAAATACTTTTCAAATTTTCAAACAGAGAATTTCTAAGTTCCCTTACTGTTCAAAATCACCTAAATTTATGATCCTAAAACTTTATCTTGTGACCTGGGAGTAGAATAGGATATAACAAAGGATTCAGATTATCAAAATTCCAGGGACTTGGAAGGATTTTTGAAATAGTGTTGTAGAGTTCTGTCTCTGTCTCTGTCTCTTTGTCTCTCTTTCTATAAATTAATCGGTCTGTATGTTTGTCTATCTATTTTTTCTATCTACCAACTACCTATTATCTTATCCTCCCACGTTGTGGTTTTTACACTCTTCCACAGAGAACAAGAGATATCCCCTTCAAATCCTCCATGTTAGGAACCAGAATTTAAATTTGAGAGCATTTAGAAAAAAATCAATAAAAAGTTTTACTTATTCTTTTCAGTTTTTTTTTCCTTTCCAGGAATAGTATATTGCTCACTGGATTGTACAGCAAATAATTCAAGTCCCTAAAGCAGGACCTGATAAGTAGATCTGAAGAAAATAGTTTGTGTTTTGTGTTGGAAGGAGGTTGGAGGGCTGCTCCAAGTATATGCAATGCAAAACAAATTTTATATCACGGCTAGATTTGCCCTGAACTGAGCTTTAAACCAGAAACCTTATAAACAAACAAGGAGCAGATGCCCTTTAATAAAAATGTGCTGAGAGCATTGCTTTAGCTGAAGGAAGGGAGAATTATTAATGTACATTTTTCATCACCTTTATGACCATGAGCTTCTTTTAGAATTAAAATTTTAGAATTAAAAAAGACAGTTTTCTGCACATGATTTTGCATGCTTTTCTACCCAGTCTTAGTTCTGCCCAGAGATGTAATAGTGTCATTTGTGAGCCAAATTTACTTTCCAGGTAAATAACTTTTAACTGCATTCCAGGTATTTGTATCAACTCTTGACCTTTCTGGCATCATCTTTGAGTTCTGTGGCTCTTGTGGTCACTTCAGGACTTGGAATCCAGAATCGATCAAAGGACTTGCAATTTTAAGTCAGTACTTTGTGTTTCTTCTCATTTTCTTGCCTTATTCAATTTTATATTTCACCTATGTAAGTAAGTAACTGAGTATAAGAACTTCTGAGAGAGCAAGAAACCAGGGGGGAAGAAGAAATGCACAGGCCCACCAAAAATAGCCTTCAGTGTGGTTCTTCTACACCTGCTTTTTAAGGCTTGCTCTCTCTTGGAGAGAGCCAAAGAAGCAACTGTCTAACTTCCCTCAGTGGGTAGGTCCCACCACCAAAGCTTGTGCTCATTTTGGCCTAACAACACCAAGAAAACACAGATACTCCATTAGCCAGCAATACACCACTCATGTGGAACCATCAGTTACAGCAAGCGAAGTTTTGAATGCTGTGGTTAAGTTCACTTACTTTGGCAATATACTTTTCAGGGATGTCCACATTGATAATGAAGTTGAAATACACATTGCCAGAGATAGCTCAATATCCAAATAATAGTGTGGGAGAAAAGAGGGATTAGAGTGATTATCAAACTGAAGGTCTACAGAGCTGCTATACTGATCTCTTTATTGTATGCCTGTGAAACCTAGACAGTATACTAGTGCTATTCCAGGAAACCTAGACAGTATACTAGTGCTAAATTGCTTGTATTTTAATTACTTTAGGAAGATTCTGAAGATCACCTGGTCAGATAAGCTACCAGACACTGAGGGCCTTTCTTGAATTAAACTGCCAATCATTCAAACTATTGTAGACAGTGCAACTCTTTTGGGCTGGCCATATTGTTCAGATGCCAAACACTTGCCAGAAAGACTATTTTATGGAGAACTCATACATGGCAAGCACTCACAAGGTGGTCAGAAAAAATGATACAAAGACACTCAAGGTCTGTCTTAACTTTGGAATTGATTGTATGACATGGGAGATACTGGCATGGGACCTCATTAGAGAAGATGTTGTGCTCTAGGAGCAGCAGAATTGAATTAGCTTGGAAAAAATGTAAGATGCACAAAGTTAGAAAAGCCACTCCAAATGTTCATAGGAACTATTTGTGTCTGACCTGTGGCAGAGCATTCTGAGCTCATATCGGTCTGATCAACTATGGTCGTTCACAATGTGACTTTACTCTAACATAATGATGTCATTTTGGTCCTCTTTGAGAATGAGGTACAACTACCACCCCCAGCAGCAGCAGCAGCCACCCATTCAGATTTATTGGACCATTATCCTTATCTCATTATTATCTAGAGCTGGAAGAGTATTGGAGATACCTAGAATGACATCTTATTTTATAGAATTGACCAATGAAATTAAATTACAGATATAGTAAGAATCAGAGATGAGATTGGAATTCAGGTCCTCAAACTCCAGACTCAAGGTTCTTTCCATTATATAAAAGGACAAGAGCATGCACTATTTATTTTTAATCTTCTTCAGTCTAATAAAATATAAATATTTTATTTATGTAATTCATAAGTATACTATTTACATATTTTATAAATGTATTATTTATTTTTAATCTCCCTCTAACAAAATAAAAATAAGTACAAATAAATCAGCATTATTTCATCATACTTCTTTGTTATAAAAATATAAATGTATTCTATTTGTAGCAAGAGGGAATAGGAAGATAGTGATTGCTAAAGAAGAAAAGAAAGAAAAGACAGAGGTAAAATATTTTAAAATATACAGAAGAAATCAAAAGGAAGTTCAGAATGAGCAGGGCAGTTTTGTTACTATTGTGTTAAAATTAATACACACTTTAAGACATTGTATACAACACAATTTCACAGTTTGACATCCAATCTTTATTTGTCTTCTCTGTATAGTGAAATGTTCATATGAACATAGATTCAGACATTAATTTGGGGATGTGCTTCTCATACCTGCTTTCAAAAGTGCATCATTAAATTTTTATTGTGTTTTTATACCACAAAAATCAGCAAATGTTACATATTGAAGTTTGATTTATTATTTTGTTGATTGCCTTGATATAAGAAAATGATGGAGAAAATGTTAATGAATCAGTTTAAGTTTAAAAATGTCATCTATATTTTTTTTTTAAAAAAGAAAGCCAGTTCTTGGGTATATACCCATGGCAAGAAATAACTGTAAAAATCATTGAGTCCAACCTTCTCATTTTGATGAAATTGGACTTCACAGGAAGATTAAGTGGCTTACTCAGGGCCAAACAACTAGTAAGTGGATGTGAACCCAGGGTCTTAAGACTCCAAATTCAAAGCTATATTTACTACATATCTCATATTTCTTGACATTTATTAAATCCACATACATATAACTAAAATAAGTTGACATGGAATAGTAGCAGTACCTTAAGATTTGGAGGAAGAGATCCTGGATTGGAAAAATTTTGTATGTATATGTCTATAAGCAAGTCTACCTAATTTTCTGGTCTTCATTTGCCCTATTTATAAAATGGCAAGCTTAGCCTAGATAATCTCTAGAACCCTTCTAACTTTTAATTCAATGATACCACAAAAGGTTTTTTAAACTAAAAACTGGTAGGGATTTTTGACATCATCTGGTCAGAACCACATAAGAACAAGAATCATATCCAAAATATCCAGCTTTTATTTGATGACCTCCCTTGAGGAAGAATAAGTTGTATTTGAGATGACCTATCCCATTTTGAATAGCTATCATTACTGAAATTGGCCTGACACTTTCATCCTCTGCTCCTACTTTTACTTCAGAGGCTAAGCAGATCCAATCTAATCTTTTTCAAGCTAACAGTCCTCAAAATATTTGAAGCTTACTATACTATCCCTGCCCTGAGGCTTCTCCTATTCAAGTTAAAAATTCTTAATTAGTTAAATTGATCCTCTTGTGCATTTTCCCTCCTGGTTGCTCTCTTATGGATATTGTCCACTTGTAAAATCAATCATCAATAATCAACTATTAAACATTTATTAAGTACTCACTAAGTGGCAAGCACTGTGCTACAATCTAGGGATACAAAAAGAGGCAAAGGACACTCCTTGTCGTCAAGGAGCTTATATGTAATAGGTAGACAATATGCAAGCAAACATATAAACAAATATATAGAAGATTATGGAATATTATTGTTCTATAAGAAATGATCAACAGGATGATTTCAGAGAAGCCTGGAGAGACTTGCATGAACTGATGCTAAGTGAAGGGAGTAGAACCAAGAAAACATTGTACATAGCAACAAGATTATATGACGATCAGTTCTGATGGATGTAGCTCTTTTCAATAGCAAAGTGATTCAGGCTAGTTCCAATGGTCTTGTGATGGAGAGTACCATCTGTACCCTGAGAGAGAACTGTGGGGACTGAATGTGGATCACAGTATACTATTCTCACTTTTTTTGTTGTTTCCTTGCATTTTGTTTTCTTTCTCATTTTTTCTTTTTGATCTGATTTTTCTTGTGCAGCATGATAATTGTGGAAATATGTATAGAAGAACTGCACATGTTTAACATATATTGAATTACTTTCTGTCTAGGGGAGGAGGAGGGGAAAAGGGGGGGAGAAAAAATTTGGAATACAAGGTTTTGCAAGGCTAAACGTTGAAAACTATCCATGCATGTGTTTTGAAAATAAAAAGCTTTAAAAAAAAAAAGAAAAAAGCAAATATATACAAAGCAAGCTATAAGCAGCATAAATAGGAAGTAATTAAAAGAAAGAAAGCACTGGAATTAAGAGGGCTTGAGAAAGGGTCTCTGTAGACAGTAAGATTTTAGTTGGGACTTAAAGGAAACCAGGGATGTAAGGGGGGAGTCAGAGCCTTCCAGGCATTGGGGACAGTCTGAGAAAATGTCAGGAATAGAAAGATAGAAGAATATGTAAGGGAGTAAGGTGCTAGAAGACTGGAAAAGTAGGAGGGGGCTGGGATAAAAAGGGCTTTGAGTGCCAGTAGAATTTTTTTTAAAATTTGGTCCTAGAAGCAATAGGGAGCTATTGAAGTTTATTAAGCAGTGGGATAGGGAAAGAACGTTAGTAGAGGGAAACTAGTAAAGTTTATTTTAGGAAATCACTTTGGTGGCTGAATGAAAAATGGATTAAAGTGTGGTAGGGTAAAGACTTGAAGCAGACAGATTCACTGTAGGCTCCCAATAATACCATAAACAAGAACCAATTAATTAATTGACAACTGTTCATTGAACATTAATGAGTCTGCTCATAGCTCTTCCAGGTTTTCTTTGCTCCCTAAGAAATCCACTGTAAATCTGAATGGGTAAGTTTTGGCAGCTGATAATATAGACATATTTTCTGGTGAAATTGTGTGATTTATCATCCTGTATTTTTGTAAAATCTGTGAATCTTATTCCCTGAACTTGACAGCTGGATATGACATGTTCATTTGTGAAGATTCCTTTGGCTCCTTTGATGCTAATAGTAAAATCCTAGCCAAGTTCTTTTAACTTTAAATGTCTTAATTCCAAAGGTCTTAGCTACTAAATCAAAGGTTGCTTGCATTTACCTGAGACAACAAAATAAAGTTGTACAAGCAACATCATTTGTATTCAACTCCACCAAAATCATATTCCTTCCACCCTCTTCCTCAAAGAAAAATGTTCATCACTAGTTACTTATCCTGAGATTTAATCAGCATTGGTACTCAGTACTTATCAGTAGCTTGAGTTATCTCTGCCCTTTTGATTGTGTGTGGGATGGGTACAAGACCTCCTTTTCCAAATTAACTAATCAGAGAAATTTTCAGGTACAAAGAGAAAATATTTATTTAATCCCTGCAGGGAGAGGCCCAGACACACAACTGGGAGCCATCCCAACTCCAGCCATGTGCTCCTGGAACCTACCTGCTTCCGCCTTGTCCAAGGTTTAAAAGCAAAAGACCCAAACCTCTTTATTGGATAGACCAAAAGGAAGCAACCCTCTTTGACTAATGGTCAGCAATGCTGTCTACCTCCTGTGGGTCATGGCAATTCCCATGGGTATGACTTGAGGGCCTGACCTTTAGACCACTGAACTACCTGTAACCTAGGGTCTAAGACTGGGAATAGGGATCATGTGACTTCCTGAAACCTGAGCCCCAAGATCTCTCCTTCCCACTTTAGGTACAGGGATCATGTGATGCAGGCCCAGTATCAATACTGAGAAAGCTTCATTTAATCTGTTCTATTCAATTGGAGAGCTGGAGAGCAGAGCAAAAAACTTCTCCAAAAAGCTTCATTTACATTATTGACCCATCCAACTCTTTTTTTCCCACCAACTTCACTGTTTGAATTCAACTCCACCATCTTCATGCCTCTGTACCCTGAGTTATCTTCTTCCCATCCTCCTCAATTATTTTCAGCTTCCTTTTGCATATTGTCTTCCCTTTAGATTGGAAGTTCCTTGAGGATAGAGACTCTTAAAAATTTGTACATAATAGATAATAAATATATTGTATGGTATTATATTGTAAATATGATTATATTTAATATAATCAAATTGCTTTCAGCCATATTGAGTTAACTAAAGTTTTGTTATCTAATATCAGATGGACTCACTGCCAAAAGGACATCTTTTTACTCAACTTAAAAGACTTTATCATATTCTTTATAGTAGTTGCTGTAAAATGTCTCTATTCTCACATCCCATGCCACCTTTCTCAGCCCCTCTGTCTCAGCAGAGAACCTCATACTGTACTTTAATAGAAATTAGAGGGAACTTATCATGAGTTTCTTATTGTTTCCTATTCTATATATTAAATCATTAGAGATCACTTCCCTTCTCTTCTTCTTTACTCTAGTTTCTGGTAAAGAGGAGATTCTTTTTACCAAGGCCAACTCTTTTTAATGTATACTTGATTCATTTCCTATTATCTCCTCTGGCAGACTTTTTTTTTATTATCTATTTTCTCTTTAATCTTCAATCTTTCCAATTGGCTACTCTCTCCTGTTACCTACAAGCATTACCAGGTCTCCTACAAACCTCCTAAGTCACCATAGTAGACTTTTCATCTTATACCTCCTCTCCTCCTCCTAGAAACTCTTAGAAAAGGCTAACTATACTTTTTGCTTTTATTTCATACCCTTTTATTTACTTCTCAACTCCCCCAAATCTGCCTTTGGCTTTTGTGTCATTTGAAACCAAAGACCTTTTTCCCCAGGATAATCTCTTCCCTCTGGGTTTTCATAACATTTCTCTGTCTTGATTCTCCTCCTTCCTATTTGACTACATTCCGCCTCATTCTCTTGTTTTAGTATTTTCAATGATCACCTTTATGATGGAAGTAGCTAGGTGGTGCACTGAGTGGAGTGCTTGGTCTAGAGTCACAAGCCCTGAGTTCAAATCTAGCCTTAGACACTATATGTGTGAATTAAGTCACTTAAATTAGTATAAGACATTTAACTTTTGACTCAGTTTTCTCATCTATGAAATGAGAACAATAATAACACATGCCTTCCAGAGTTATTGTAAGAATTAAATAAGATATTTGGTAAATTCTTAGTGCATTGACTGGCTAGTAGTGCTTAGTAAATATTTGTTTCCTTTCTTCCTAAGAAGCTCACAGATCTATATATTAATCCCTTATCTTACTCCTTATCTTCAATCCTGCATCACTATTATTTTTGATGGCTCAGATTGAATATAAATTTCAGTTGTTTCTGTTCTGGTCAGAAATACTCAGGGTTTTCCCTCCCAGACTGATTATTTTGTGAAGGCAAACTGGGACTTCTTTTGCCTCAATTCTTATCTAGCCTTTATTCACTGAATGGGTGACAAATTGAGATGTGTTAAAGACCTTAGCTTAAAAAGCCCAAGGCCTACTAGTACACTCAGTTCATTTCTAGTTGTCCTGATCTATACCATGCCACTGGATTTTGATGACTTTGTAGGAGAAAGGTAGACTGATGACTTTGCACAGCTCTGCCTCAATTAAATCCAATTCACTTGCAAGTAAAGATATCACCCTCTATTGGCCCTCTTTGTTTCAAACAACAACCATCTACCTTTTAGATATTTCAATCTGGATGGGCATCGATAGGCATCTTAGAATTGGTACATCTTCATCTCCCCCATTCTACTCTTTTTTTCCCTCCCTGTTTACTCCCTGTTTCCCTTTAGGGTTCTGTCAGTCTTCCACTCATCTAAGTTCACAACTTTAGAGTTCCTATTCTTCCTCAGTGACCATATCCAATCAGTTTCAAAGTTTCATCAAGTTTACTTCTACCATACCTCTCATCTTCTTCCCTTTCTATCCTCAGAGCCTCCATCCCACTTTAGACCTTCTTCATTTCTCACTTGGATATAGTAACAACCCCTTAATCAGTCTCCTAGTCTCAGGTCTTTCTTTATTCTAGTTACTTCATGCAACTGCCAAATTGTTCTTCCTAAAGCCCAGATTTGACTATTTCAGGAGGCTCCCAATACTGATGAAATCACAAATCATTCAAATATAAAATGAAGGTGGGGATGGGGGATGAGAGAATCACCTATATTACCTATTTCACAAAGTTGCTGAGAGGATTTTTTAAATTTAATTTAATTAAAATGTTAATTTAATTTAAATTTTTTTTTTGCTTTTTGCTGAGGCAATTGGGGTTAAGTGACTTGCCCAGGGTCACACAGCTAGGGAATGTTAAGTGTCTGAGATCAGATTTGAACTCAGGTCTTCCTGACTTCAGGGCTGGTGCTCTACCCACTGTGCCACTTAGCTGCCCCTAATTTAAAATTTAATGCTAATTTTAACTTAAATAGTAATTGTCAGGTTAAAGTATTCTATCAGTTGGAAGGGAAAAGAGAAAGCTAGCATATTAGCTGAGAATTCCTTTACTTGATTGTCATTTTCATTCATTTTTATCAACCATATATGAAGGTCCTAAGAGAATGGATTAGTTTTTAAAAGGATAAAGTAAGGGAGAAGGAAAAGGTTTAAAGAATTGGTTTGGGGGAAGGGAAGTCAGTGGAGTTACTGATAATGAACATCAGGAGGCACATTATGAGGCTTCTTAGTGTCTGATTGGGGATGAAGCAAAGAGAGAAGGGGGGCACTAAAAAGGGGAATGGAAATGTTCTGAAGAAGATCTTGTCTGGAATCGGTATGATGAATGTCTTATGTTTAGTTCTCTCAAAAATCAATTAGGAGACATCAATTGAGGAGAATGTAAGAGCACAACTAGAAACTGGTGTGATACACAAGAGAGCACAATCTTTCAGTCTTTGATTGTAAATTGGGGATTACCAATGAAAATCTAGGAATTCAATTGTCACCCAGAAAGATTTCATCCTTTCCCCTTTCTTTTACTTTATTATTCAGCATTCTTCCCACTCTCACCCCAAGGCTAAAAGGAATTGGCAGGGAGTAACTCTAAAGATAGATTTTTTTTTTTTAATAACACACAAATCCTGTGAATTCAGGGGATTTGTAATGAATGGTTCTTGTAAATCAAAAAGAAAAGAATGTAGTTCTGGCATTTTCTGAAGGGGAAGATCAAGTTTCCTAGGGAGTACACAAGCTTGTGTGGGTCTGGGTCTTTACAACCCTGGTGCCAGCATTCAGATAGAACTTGAAAAAAATGAGTCAAGCACCTGGAATTAAAATCTACATGATGCCAAACATCTGGATATTTGGAAACATACATATTTGACTGATCCTTTTTCTTCAGTTTTTACCTGGATGTATCTAGTATCATTGTATGGGATGGATGCTAGACCCCTTTCTCCAAATTAACTAATCAGAGACATTTTCAGTTATAAAGAGAAAGCATTTAATTATCCCTAAAGAGAGAGGCCCAGCACACTTGGGAAGCATTTCTGGTCCCAACATGTGCTCGTCCTGACAAGCCAAAAGCAGTAAAGCTGGTTAAATAGCAAAAGAACCAACTCTTTTCACTGGATGGACTAAAAGGAAGTAACCATCATTGACAATGGTCACCAATGTTGTCTGCTTTCTGTGAGTCACGTCACTTCCTGTCACTTCCAATCACTGACCTAAGGTCTTGGCCTTTAGAGACTTCTAGGCCTTAAGATCATGTGACTTCCTGCAACCTGGGCCCAAGACCTGATCATCCAGCTCTGCAGACCTTTGGGAACAGGGATCATATGACTTAGGCCTACTCTCATAGACTTGAGAAAGCTTCACCGGTGTATTTCATTCATCATGAAGATGAATAGCTTCACATTCAGTGGTTGCTAAGAACATGACATTTTTTTCAAACTTTTTGATGTTGGAACCTCAGAATACTATGGTAGGTTAAATAATTATTTGTATCTAAATTGGATACAGAAATCATATATGTATATTCAAGTTTTAATATTTGACTATTTTTGCTAAATTGGGGTTCATTCAAAAGCAATTATATCTAGAGCTATGGACATGCATAAGATAAGCAGGAGCATTAGGACTTTTGAGAAAAATGGGAAGAAGAGTTTACTAGTAGGATGGCTTTATCCTGCTTTCAGACTGCCAATTTAGAAACTCAGTAAGATTATTTATATACACATACATGCATATATATATATATATATATATATACATATACACACATGTATGTAAGTCTATGCATATATACTTACACAGATACATAGATATGTGAGATATATATGTATATATATACACACATACATATATGTATATTTGTATGTATGTATGAATCCTTCATGAGCCTGGCTGTATCTAATTTATCTGCAACAGGAGATTGAAATTATGAAACTGTTTTTAAACAATGCTTCTCTTTGAAAAGGAAGGAAGAAATCAATTAATCAATAAGTATTTATTAAACACTAAAAGCATTTCACTAGACACAGGAGATATAAAGACAAAAACAAACCAGTCCCTGCTTTCAAGGAGCTTATACTCTGTCAGAGAAACAACAATTACACATGCAAATATATATATATATATATATATATGCATATATATACATACAATTACACATGCAAATATATATATATATATGTATATATATATATATATATATATATATATATAAAATAAATGCAAGATAACATTTGGGATGCATACTAACATCTGCAAGCATTAAGGAAGGAAATAGTGCTTGGGCTGAACTTTGAAGGAATTCTTGGGCCTGTGGTGGTTGATGAGATCAACAAAAGAAAGAATATCAAGAATAGAGAGATAAGAGAGCAAAACACAGAGCACCCATAGTTATGGGTGTGGCCTGGACTATGAACCAGCAAAGGAAAATGAGAAGATAGATCAGAAATGATAGAGAAGATATTGTTAAGATAAAATGTCAGATATATGGAAAGAGGTCAACAATGTCTAGTGCTGTGTACAGGTCAGGAATGATGAAAACTGAGAAAGGATCATTAGGTTTAGCAATTAGGAGATTGGTGGTAACTGGAAGAAAACAGAGAATTCTGGGAAGACCCAATCTGGGAGATTAAGAGGGTCTTCAAGTTTTAACAGGACTGACTCTTTAGGACAAGATCTGAAAGAAAGGAGTTAGCTTTGGATGGGCTAAGAAAGAAGAGTATGGAAGGGTGAAGATGAACTGTTATGAGTTAGTAAGCTTGTCAATTTTGTCTTTGTGCTAATTATCCCTATGATTAGCTGGTGCTTAGCATTAAAGTTTCTAAAAACAAAATAAATTAAAAAGCCAAACAAAAGTTGTATGTTGTTGAAAAACAGGTTGAAGAGAGAAAACAAGAGCTCATGTATACTTCTACAGACTAAGGTGAGTGACAAAAAAACTAGTCCAAAGAAAAGTGGTTTTTGTTGTTCATCCCGCCTTTTCAAAGAGGTCCAATCACTTTATGGGATAATGTCTTGACTAGTGCATCAGTTGGATTTAAGTGAGGCACACCTGCACAAATCCTCAGCCTTGCTCTCTCTAGTCATTGAAGTCCAGTAGCAAGACAAAAATCACAGTGACTGGCAATGGCCTAGGATTCAGTTGATGACTTTGGCATCTTATTTGACCAAGTTCAAAACTGTCCACAGCACCTACTTCAGAGGAACAAATTGTTCTCATTCACACATTCCACTGGGGAAAGTCATTACGTCTGGCACAAATATCTTCCCAATTCACTGATAAGTTTGAGACCTTTCAGGTAAAGTCTACCAAAATGGTTTTACTGGGATATTACTGTTGCTCATGCTACAGCTTCTTGGAGCCTCAGGTGAGTCTTGGGTAACAAGTGGACACCAAAGGTGTACACCCCACACATCCCAGACTTGGAGAGATGGTAGAAGTGCAAAACCAGAGGAGGGACACAATGAGTTAAGCCAAGATAGTCATTGATAGAAAAAAAAGTAGAGTTGAAGAGACATGATAGGCCCATGGCATCGTAGCCTTATTGTTTGAATTTCTAGACTTCTCAGTTAATCAAAATAAAGAGTTAACACATATTTGGATATAAATATCCTATTTACTAGGATGTAATCTTGCTCAAACATATCAAATTAATAGCCTTGACCACCTTAAGTGGTTTAAAATTGCATTTTAAATGGAACTTTTATTGCAAAATATTAAAGAAAAAAATAGGTGAGTTTAGTACCTTTTCCATTAAACTTTTAATTATTAGAAGCCTTCATTATTTAAACTAGCCATATATGGTTTTTCCCAAACTTGATTAGAGGCCTTTTAACTCACTCTGATTCCATTAATTTAGAATAAAACCTTCCAGGAACTTTCAACTGTGACATTCCATCCCAAACACAAACTTGTTCTTTGCTTGGGTTTTGGCATTCTCTGTGGATGTTCCACTCTCATCTATTTGGTTAACTGTCAAAATTCCCAAACTAATGCATGATTTTCAAAAGTTTTGATTAAAATGAAATTAAAACCATTGCCCTATAAAAATCAAAAGGGAATAGTTTTAACCCTTTGCCCTGGCTTTTCCTTGAGGCTTTGGCAGCAGAACTTGTAATGCTATTCTTAATTTGTACCAAATGGTCCCTAAACAGCCATCACATGAATGTTATCCTGTTACAGATGCAAATTGCCCTTTAAAGGAAGGTAGTTTGGTATTGGGGAGAGTCCTAGAATGAGGGTCAGGACATCTGACTATGACATCATTCACTGTTTAATACTGAGCAAATTGCAGCCTTTCTAGACCTACTTTTCTCTCCTGTGAAACATAAAATGATGGAGGAAGACTAGATCAGGGGTTCTGAACCTAGGCTTCATGAACTTAAAAAAAAAGCTATTTTGATAACTTCATTTCAATCTAATTGTAATCCTATGGATTTTATTTCACCAGATTGCCAAAGGGGTCAGATAACACAAAAAATTAAGAATCCCTGAGCTGCATGATCTCTCAGGTCCTTTCTAGCTTTAACATTTTATGATTTGAAGTAGCCCTCTTATGTATTTAAAACTATAAAAGGCAGTGTGCTTTGATCAACTATGTTAGGATATCCATATACACATAATTTTCTCTGCCTCGATTTCCTCTTCTTTCTCTATAATAGGGAGTGATTGGGGTGCTATCTAAATAAGTTTGAAACAATATCTCGCTGATCAGTTCAATCAAATCTTTGAAGGAAAAAATGGGGATTCTTGGGCTTCAATAGGTTCATGTCACCAGGTCTTGGAAACCTAAAGTTTTTGAAGTTATAGTTAACTAAGAATAAAGATTAGCTCACAAAATGGACAGTTCAAAAGAATTAACCTTACAGTCTTATATGGAAAAATAAAAAAACAAAAACACAGTATAACACAAACACAGTATCCCCTGTCTATTTCTGGTCCTATGCACCACTTGGTGCATATATGTTAAGTATTGATAGTTTCCTTCCTTATCTCTTTTAATTGGATCTATTTTTGCTTTTGTTTGATCTGAGATCAGGATGGTTACTACTGATTCTTCTTTTTTTTTTTTCACTTTAGCTAAAGCATAATAGATTCTGCTCTAGCTTTTTATCTTTGTTCTGTATATATCATTCTACTTAACTTGTTTTTTTGTAAACAATATATTGTAGAATTCTTTCTTTTAATCCAGTTTGCTATCTATTTCTGTTTTATGAGAGAGTTCAACCCATTCACATTCACAATTAAAATTACCAACTCTATATTTCCCACCATCTTACTTTCCCCAAGTTATAATTTTCTCTTTCCTTTCCCCTTTTCCCTCCATCCCAGTGTTTTGCTTCTGACCACTTCTTCCTCAAACAGCCCTCCCCTTTTACAGCCCCTTTGCCCTTTCTTATCTCTTTCCCCTTCTACTTCTGTTCTCTCTTCTATTTGTTTCCCCCTTTCCTTTTCCCTTTCTCCTCCTACTTCCCTACAGAATGAGACAAGTTTTTAATATCAAACTAAATATGTCTTGTGTCCTGTGTCCTAAATATTCTTTCATTGAGCCAAATCAGAGGAGAATAAGGTTCACACAATGCTCATCCCCCTCCCTTCCTTTCCTCAATTGTAATGGGGTCTTTCTGCCTCTTCATGTGATGTGATTAATACCTTTCCTCTTCTTTCAGTACAATCCTTTTTCTACCCCTAGTTTCTTTTTTTTTAATATCATTACAATAAAGTCAAATTATACCTATCTTCACAAAGTATATCCCTAACAAAGATAACAAAGTTCTCAAGAGTTAAACATATCATCTTCCCATATTAGGAAGGTAAACATTTTAACCTTTTTTTCTTCTCCTTTTGATGTTTCTCCTCAGTTTTGTATTTGAAGATCAAATTTTCTATTCAATTCTAATCTTTTCATCCAAAATAAATGTCTAAAATTGAATGAGCATCTTTTCCTCTGAAAGATAATGTTATATTTTGCTGGATAATTGATTCTTGGCTGAAATCTAAGTTCCTTTGCCCTCTAGAATATCATATTCCAGGCACTTTGATCCTTTAAAGTAGAAACTGTTAGGTCATGCATAATACTGATTATGATTCCTCAATATTTGAATTGTTTCTGGCTGCTTGCAGTATTTTCTCTTTGATTTGATAATTCTGGAATTTAGCTACAATATTCCTTGGAGTTTTCATTTTGGGGTCTCTTTCAGGAGAGGGATTCTTTCTTTTTCTTTTTTCTTTTCTTTTCTTTTTTTTTTTTTTTTTTTTGCTTTTTGCTGAGGCAATTGGGGTTAAGTGACTTGTCCAGGGTCACACAGCTAGAAAGTGTCTGAGACCAGATTTGAACTCAGGTCCTCCTGACTTCAGGGCTGGTGCTCTAACCACTGCGCCATCTAGCTGCCCCAAGAGGGATTCTTTCAATGGCTATTTTACCTTCTGATTCTAGAACATCAGGGCAGTTTTCCCTGATGAATTCTTGAAAAATGTTGTCTAGACTTTTTTTTTTCATTGTGGTTCATTGTATTTTATTATTATGTATTTTTTTTGCTTATTTTTAAAGGTTGAAGTCTGCTCTTAGGGCCAAGAGAAATTGTCTCAAGCTTCCTCTACAGCCAAAAGTAGCTTCACATGCCTTGGAGCTGGGGCTGTCAGTTTTTTTTCATGTTGGCGGGCATGGCCAAGTCTTGCTTATTATGCTAGGTTCAGGAGTTCACTATTTGACTTCTGTAGTTGTGTTGGAGGCCTCACAGTTAGTCTGCTGATCTACTGGCTTCTGAACCAGGACACAGTAGCCAATGCTGCTGTATTTAGCCAGTAGACTCCCCCAGCATAAGGAGGCCTCTCTACCCTTAACTTCCCTGCACTGCAGCTATACTGCGCCACCTACCACCCTGCTCAATTGAGACAGATCTTTCCTAAAATTCTTCCAAAATATCTTCTCCTGGAAATTTGTTACATTTCAAATATTTGTGGGTTCCAATACTCCCAAACCCATTCTGACGCTTGATTTGGTGGTGATTTTGAGGAAAACCAGGAAGACAAAGATCTGCTTGCTCTTCACCATATTGGCTGTGGCCCATGTGTTTTTCTTATAATGACTCACCAGACTTTTACTAGAACTGTCATCTAAATGGTTATTCCCTTCACCAGTATATATTGCAATCCTTCTTTTCATCTTGTATGATTCTTTTTTTTCTTTTTCTTTTTTAAAGCTTTTTATTTTCAAAACATATGGATGAATAATTTTTCAACATTGACCCTTGCATAGCCTTGTGTTTCAGATTTTCACCTTCTCCCCATTCCCTCCCCTAGATGACAAGTAATCCATGTTATACATGCTAAAATATGTTAAATCCAATGTATGTAAACACATTTATACAATTCTCTTGTTGTACACAAAAAATCAGATCAAAAAGGAAAGAAAATGAGTAAGAAAGCAAGATGCAAGCAAAAAACATCGAGAAGAGTGAGAATGTTGTGTTGTGATCCACATTCAGTTTCCACAGTCTTTTGTCTGGGTGTAGATGCCTTTCTTCATCACAAAATCATTGAAATTGGCATAAATCATCTCATTGTTGGAAAGGGTCATGTTCATCAGAATTGATATTGTATAATATTGATATTGCCAGGTACAATGATCTCCTGATTCTGCTCATTTTACTTAGCATTAATTCATGTAAGTCTCTCCAGGTCTCTCTAAAATCATCCTCCAGATCATTTTTATAGAACAATAATATTGTATAACATTCATATACCATCACTCATTCAGCCATTCTCCAACTTATGGGCTTCCACTCAGTTTCCAGTTTCTTGCCGCTACAAAAAGGGTTGCCTCAAAATTTTTGCACATGTGGGTCCTTTCCCTCCTTTAAGATCTCTTTGGGACATAAGCCCAGTAGAAACACCACTGGGTCAAAAGATATGCCCAGTTTTATAACTCTTTGGGCACAGTTCTAAATTGCTCTCCAGAAGGGCTGAATCCATTGTGTGATTCTTTTTTAGATCTTTCTGAAATCACCTTGAAGATATTCCACTCAGTGTGCTTAAGGCCTTTTTCTAATTTCTTTAATATTTTCAATAGCTATCCATCTCTTATCATTCATTCTTACTATATCACCTCCTTCAAAAACCATAAATTTTCTCAATGATGTTTTTATGCACTTCTCACATGTAAGTAATTATTAGTAATATGCTAAAATTTACTGTGAGCTCCCTGTTACCTTTTGGATCACTTGTATTTTTAGCTCTAATATTGTGCTATCAGAATCAGTTTATGATTCATAAACCATGTATGATTACTGGAAGAATATTAGTATCATGAGTTGGACTTTCTTGCCAAGGATTAGCTAGAAATTATTGAAGGAATGCATGGGGGCATCTAAGTGGCACAGTGGATGGAACACAGAACTAGCTTTGAAAACAATAACACAAAAACCCTGAAGCTTGAGACAATGCTCCCTTCACTCCAGAAGCAAAGCTCAATTTTAAAATAAAGTTAAAACTCAGGAAAGAGGTTGAAAATGAACAAATAATAAAAAGAACCTAATCATAGGAAGTGGTGATCTTTACAGGAAAGATCAAAACACAAACTCAGAAGACAATGTCAAAATGGCTATATGCAAAGCCTCAAAGTACAATGTGATTTGATCTCAGTCCCCAAAATAATTTTGAAAGAATTCAAAAAACATCTTTTAAATCAAATAAGAGAGATGGAGGGAAAATTGGGAAAAGAAATGAGAGTGATGCAAGAAAATCATGGAAAAAAAAGTCAACAATTTGGTTTTTAAAAAGCACACAAAAATGAAGACTTTAAAAAACAGAATAAGTCAGATGGCAAAAGAAGAACAAAAATCCACTGAAGATAAAAAACTCCTTAAAAACCATAATTGACCAAATGGAAAAAAATTACTGAAGAAATCCTTAAAAAATAGAATTGGTCAAATGGAAAAGCAGACACAAAAGCTCATTGAAGAAAAGAATTTCTTAAAAATTAGAGTTGATCAAGTGGAAGGTAATGACTCCATGACATACATACAACAGCAACAACAAAAAATAAAAAAAAAAAAAGTGAAATATCTCAGTGGAAAACAATTGACCTGGGAAATAGTTCAAGGAGAGACATATTAAGAATTATTACATTATCTGAAAGTCATGATAAAAAAAAAATTCCCTTGAAATTATCAAGGAAAACTAATCCGCTCTTTTAGATCCAGAGAATAAAATTGAAATTGGAAGAATCCACCAATCACCTCTTGAGATTCCAAACTGAAAACTCTAGGGACTATTATACCAAATTCCAGACCTTCCAGTCAAAGAAGAAATATTTCAAGCCATCAGAAAGAAACAATTCAGATATTGTGGGGTCACAGTCAGGATCACACAAAATTTAGAAGCTTCTACATTTAAAGATCAGAAAACTTGGAATATAATATTATGGAAAGCAAAAGAGCTAGAATAACTACCAAGAATCACCAATGTGGCAAAAATGAGTATAATTTTTCATGGTAAAGCAGCTATTTAATGAAATAGAAGACTTTTATGCAATCCTGATGAAAGAACTGGAACTGAAAAGAAAATTTGGCTTTCAAATACAAGACTCAGGAGAAGCATAAAAAAGTAAAAAGGAAAAGGAAACCATAAAGTTTTCAATAAATAATTTACATTCTTTTTAGGGAAATTATACTTGTAACTACTAAGAACTTTATCATTGTTTGGGCACTTCAGAATATATTTAGAGGGCACAGGTGTGAGTTAACTATGATGGAATGACTTTTTTTTTTTTTTTTTTTTTTTTTGCTGAGGCAATTGGAGTTAAGTGACTTGCCCAGGGTCACACAGCTAGTGGAATGACATTTTAAAAAATGAAATTAAGTGGTGAGAAAGCAAGATGCACAGGGATCCTTATCCTTATGCACAGGGAGAGGTAGAATGGGATAAATTATTTCACATAAAAGGCACAAAAGATCTTTTATAGTGAAAGGGAAGATGAGGATGTGTATGAAGACCAATGCTTCAATTTCTCATCACAATTGGCTCAAAGAGGCAGTTGGATATAGAAATTTATCCTCCCATACAGGGAAGTAGGAGTAAAAAAGCAGGGTGAGAACTGATAGAATGCAGGGCAGGTTAGGGGAAGCAACGGACAGAAGCAGAACATTTTTGAGAAGGAAAGAAGAGAATGAAGAGAGAAAGAGAGAGACAGAGAGAGAGAGAGAGAGAGAGAGAGAGAGAGAGAGAGAGAGAGAGAGAGACAGAGAGAGACAGCGAGAGAGACAGAGAGAAAAGAGAAAATTTGAAACTCATTTTTTTTTAAATGCAAAAATGGTTTTTATATTTAGTTGGGGAAAAAATATTTAGAACCACTCCAAAATAGCTATGAGACTATATCAATATGGAAATGCCAACAAATCTGTTTCATTTTACCTTGATTTATAGTTTTCAATTTCATATACACATATTTTTGAGGGTATCTGCCCAAGATGAGTATCATACCAAGCTCTGCAGAGATTCATTTCCTTTCTAACTTCTTTTTTTTAACATTTTGTGAAGTGATTAGGCTTATAATCTTATCTTCCTCCATTTTCATTTGCAAATGAGCATGTTCTTTAAATTTGTATTGCCTTAAGGTATCTTATTTCTTTGGCTTGTCAAGACAATCATGTGTTTCCTGGCTAAGATGGTCTCTGCTCTTTAAGCCTCCTAAGAATATGAGATTTAGATGAAACTATCAAAGCCATATAGTTCAACATCTTTATTTTGGAAATGAAGAAACTGAGATCTAGACTGAAACTACTTCCTCAAATTTATCCAAGTTGTGGCAGAATTTAGACTTATTCCAAGGTTTTGAGTCCTCTTGTTCAAATTCAAAATTATCTTCATTAAGTTGTAAAGAAGTTAAATATTACTTCTGCTCCATTGACTACACTAAAGCCTTTAGTTGTGTAGGATCACAAGAAATTGTGGCAAGTCCTCAAAGTGATGGGAGTGCCAGATCATTTTACTTGTTTTCTAAGGAATCTGTATGTGGGCCAAGAAGCAAGAATTAGAACAGAACATGGAACAGCTAATTTATTAAGATTGGAAAAGGAATACAACAAGAGTGTATATCATCACCTTGTTTATTTAACTTAAATGCAGAAGACATATTGCGAAATACCAGACTGGATAAATCAAAAGCCAGAATTAAGGTTGTTGGGGAAAATATCAGGAATCTCAGAGATGCATATAATATATTTTGAAGACTGAAAGTGTAGAGGAGTTAAGAAATCTATTTATGAAGATGAAAGAGGAAAATGTAAAAGCTGGCTTGAATCTAAGTATCAAAAAAACCAAGATCTTCACAAGTGGTCTCACTGTTTCCTGACAAATAAAGGAGGAAGAAGTCAGATTTTATATTCTTAGGCTCAAAGATCACTGCAACTATGAAATTAAAAGATTCTTCTCCTTGGAAGGAAAGCTATAGCAAATTTGGACAGCATAGAAAAAAAGCAGTGACATCACCTTACTGTCTATAGAACATATAGTCAAAGCTGTGGTTTGTCCAGAAGCAATGTATGATTGTGAGAGTTGGATTACAAGGAAAGGTAAGCATCACAGAATCAATATTTTTGAACATGGTGCTGGAAAAGACTTTTGAGAATTCTTTGGACAGCAGAGAGGTTAAACCACCCAATACTTAAAGCAATTCCTTCAGGCTATTCACTGGAAGGCCAAATGCCAAAACTGAAGCTTAAATACTTTGCCCACATAGTGAGAAGACAGAACTCACTGCAAAAGACCTTGATGGCAGGAAAGAGTGAAGGCAAAAGAAAAAGAGGATGGCAGAGCATGAGAGGATAATGTAATAAAAACAATGAATGTGAACTTGGACAGATATTGGGAGACAGTGGAACATAGAAATGCCTAGAGTGCTAAGGTCCATGGGATGACAAAGAGTCAGATATGACTGAATGACTAAACAACAATAACAAAAAATTATGATTGCCCAAGCCATTATCTTTGTTTTGTTTTCATTTATCTCTTTTTTGGGAGGGGGAAAGGGAATGGAATTTGAAAGCATTTCTAAAAAGATCAAATTGAAGCTGTTGTGATTGAATCAAATAACATCTTGTTATCTTTATCCTTTATTCTAGTTTAACATTGGCTATTAAACTTTCTTCTAAAAAGTCAATAAGCCAACTGAATAAAGAATACTGATTTTGAAATGATGGCTATTTCTTTTTTTTTTTAATTTTATTTGCATAACATATGTGTGGGTAATTCTTCAACATTAACCTTTACAAAACTTTCTGTTACAAATTTTTCCTCCCAACTCCCCACCCCTCCCCTAGGTGGCAGGATGATGGCTATTTCTTAAAAACAAAAGTGAATTCATTTTTTTTTTAATTTAACCTTTTTATTTGCAAAACATATGTATGGGTAGTTCTTCACCGTTGACCCTTACAAAGCTTTCTGTTACAAATTTTCCCCCCTAGTCCCCACTCCTCCCCTAGATGGCAGGAAATCCACTACATGTTAATTATGTTAAAAAACTTGACAAATAAAATATATGTATACATATTTACACCCTTATTATTGTTGTGCAAGAAAAATTGTATCTTCAAGAAAAAAATTCAGAGAAAGGAAGCACAATGCAAACAAACATCAATACAGAGCATAAAAAGTTATGTTGTGGTCCGGATTTCATATCCCTCTCTCTGGGCTTTCTTCACTGAACAATTAGAACTGGTTTGAAACACTTCATTGTTGAAAAGAGCCATGTGCATCAGAATTGATCCTCATATAGCCTTGTTGTTGCCGCATACAATGATCTCCTGGTTCTGCTCATTTTGCTCAGCATCAGTCCATGCAAGTCTCTCCAGGCCTCTCTGAAATCATCCTGCTGGTCGTTTCTTATAGAACAATAATATTCCATAACATTCGTATAAAAACATTTGTTCAGCCATTCTCCAATTGATGGGCATAAATTCAGTTTCCAGTTTCTAGACACTACAAAAAGGGCTGCCACAAACATTCTTGCACATGTGGGGCCCTTTCCTTCCTTTAAGATCTCTTTGGGATATAAGCCCAATAGAAACACTGCTGGGTCAAAGGGTATGCACAGTTTGATCACTTTTTGAGCATAGTTCCAAATTGCTCTCCAGAATGGTTGGATCCGTTCACAGTTCCACAAACAATGTATCAGTGTCCCAGTTTTCCCACATCCCCTTCAACATTCTAGACTGGTGGTTCTTAACCTTATTTTGTGTGTCATAGACCTTTCTGGCAATATGGTAAGGCCTATGAACCTCTTATAAGAAGAATGTTTTCACATCAAGTGCTCATGGGTAGGCCGAACGAAAATAATAAAAATGACAATACTACCCAAACTAATTTACTTATTTAGTGCCATACCAATCAAAGTCCCAAGAAATTATTTTACAGATCTAGAAAAAATAGTAGCAAAGTTCATTTGGAAGAACAAAAGGTCAAGAATTTCAAGGGAATTAATGAAAAAAAAAGGCAGATGAAGGTGGCCTTGCTGTGCCAGATCTAAAACTATATCATAAAGCAGAGGTCATCAAAACCATTTAGTACTGTCTAAGAAATAGAGTAGTCGATCAGTGGAATAGGATAGGATTACAGGACACACCAGGCAATAACTATAGCAGTCTAATGTTTGATAAACCCAAAGACCCCAGCTTTTGGGATAAGTACTCACTATTCAACAAAAACTGCTGGGAAAATTGGAAACAAGTATGGAAAAAATTAGGGCTTGACCCACACCTAACACCACATACCAAGATAAGATCTAAATGGGTTCATGATTAGATATAAAGAGTGATATTATAATCAAATTAGAGGAACATAGGATAGTTTACTTCTCAGACCTGTGGAGATGAATAAATTTGTGCCCAAAGAAGAACTGAAACTCTTAATTGAACACCAGATAGATAATTTTGATTATATTAAGTTAAAAAGTTTTTATACAAACAAAACTAATGCAGACAAGATTAGAAGGGAAGCAATAAATTGGGAAATCATCTTTACATTTAAGGGTCCTGATAAAGGCCTCATTTCTAAAATATATAGAGAATTGTCTCATATTTATAAGAATTCAAGTCACTCCCCAATCAATAAATGGTCAAAGGATATGAACAGATAATTTTCAGATGATGAAACTAAAACTATTTGTAGTCATATGAAAAGGTGCTCCAAATCACTATTGATCAGAGAAATGCAAATTAAGACAACTCTGAGATACCTATACACACCTGTCAGATTGGCTAAAATGACAGGAAAATTAATGATGAATGTTGGAGGGGATGTGGGAAAACTGGGACACTGATACATTGTTGATGGAACTGTGAATGTATCCAACCATTCTGGAGAGCAATATGGAACTATGCTCAAAAAGTTATCAAACTGGGCATACCCTTTGACCCAGTAGTGTTTCTACTGGGCCTATATCCCAAAGAGATCTTAAAGGAAGGAAAGGGATCCACATGTGCAAAAGTGTTTGTGGCAGCCCTTTTTGTAGTGGCTAGAAACTGGAAACTGAATTTATGCTCATCAATTGGAGAACGGCTGAACAAATATTTTTATATGAATGTTATGGAATATTATTGTTCTATAAAAAATGACCAGCAGGATGATTTCAGAGAGGCCTGGAGAGACTTGCATGAACTGATGCTGAGTGAAATCAGCAGAACCAAGAGATCATTGTACATGACAGCAATAAGACTATATGATGATCAATTCTGAAGGACCTGGTTTTGTTCAACAATGAGATGTTTCAAACAAGGTCCAGTTGTTCAGTGATGAAGAAAGCCATATACCCTCAGGAAAGTCCTGTGGGATCTGAGTCTGGACGACAACATAGCATTTTCATACTCTCTATTGATGTTTGCTTGCATTATGTTTTCCTTTTTAGGTTTTTTTTCCCCTGTACAGCAAGATAACTGTACAAATATAGATATATTCGATCTTTCAAAAAAATAAAATTAAATTAAAAAAGAAGAATGTTTTCAAATGAATAAAACAAAATACATAGGATTACAAAGGAAACTAATTACAATGAAATATAGTTATCAAAATGTTTTTTTAAAAGTTCACAATGTTTTGCATGACTACTTACGTATAACCTCTGTTGCCTTCTCAATGGAAGCTAGATGGCGAGGAAGAAAGGGAAAATATCTGGAACTCATTGTTTAAAAGACAAATGTTAAAAACTATTTTTACATGTAGTTGGGAGAAAATAAAACAAAATAAAAATAAATTGCAGGAGATTAAAATAAAGAATAAAACAGTTCACAGATCCAGAAGGAGACTTAACTGAGAACTTCATTGGACATCTGTGCTCTATCCTCTCTAATGGCTCTTGACATATAAGTTGCACTTATCTTTCCAATGATCTACTTTTTCACACTTATAATGAGCTTTATCAGATAGGATGACCAAATATCCTATGCAATATTGTTGTTTTTGTTTACCTGTTGCAAACAGCAGGAGAAGAGAGTCTGTGAGTATCCTTCTTTTTAATTCCAACTTGTTTCTATCATTTGGCTTCATTTACAGCAAGAATGCAAGCATAAATTTGGTTTAAGCCCTCTCATGGTCTTATAAACTAGTTTTTAGAGAAAAATTCTAGATTAATAGTACCAACAATTAAAATAATGTCTAATAGTCTAAAAATGTAATTCTTAGCATAGCTAGCCTCTTTTTTTTTTGCTAAATCTACCATTGTCAACTTGGAAGATGAAGGAATCACACAATTCATCACTGGCATACACACACATACCAATACATGTATATTTGTATATGTATATACATACATATGTTTATATGTTTGTATATGTATATATGTATTTATATACACATATCTATCTGTTTATATTTCCATGGTCAAAACATTCATCATCTGGTGGTCAGACCTTCTTCTGTATAGCCTCATACTCAGTCTTTCCTTGTGCTCTGCTAGTATAGTTTTCTAGAATCCTGCATGCCACAATGGCTAAAAAGACTTGTATCCAAATTCTACTTCTTATACTTAACACCAAAATAACCTTAGAAGGTAACAACCACCCTGAGCTTCAATTTCTTTTCTTGGGACAGGATTGGATTCGATAGTCTCTGAGTGTGACAGAAGGATAGCATGCCTAACTCACTATGTTTTTCTTTTGAAGAACACTTTGGGAATCCAAATTTGAAAGTAAATATTTCAGGTCTGTCTTTGGTCCCTTTTTGTTGCTGACCTAATAGATGTTTGCCAATGGGGCTGCTAGAATTGTCCAAATTTCACAAGAATTATAATAATACCATATGGGATTCTTTGGAGCCTATCTCCCCTCCTCCTCTCTTCTTGAGAACAAACAGTGCTCAATGATCTGTCACTCTGCAAAGTCTCACAGACTTCAGCAAATGCAAACATTTTCAATTTATGAAAAGCCTCTGTTCCAGTATTTTCTTTTTGCATTTTTTCTCACTGGGAATCTTTCTTTCCCTTCTCAATAGTTTCCAAAATGTGAAGGACTCTTCAGTTCTTTTTAAACCATGGTTTGTGAGTCAAATTCTCTTTCTGAGCCAACTACTGATCTCTAGACTTTGGCTAAACAAAATAGGGGTGGGGGTAATGTTTTAAGACTAATGGTAAAAAAAAAAATGTAAAGAAGCATCTCCTTAAGTTGATTAGGGCCATGGCTTTTCAAATCCAAAGATTTGGGTACATGAAGGTTATTGTTCTTACCTCTTTCCCATCACTGCCCTCTCCTTTCACTTGGCTGTTTGGGGCTTCTAATCTATGTATGGTCTTATGCATAATCAGTGGCAGATCCAGGTAGCTTGTATCTGCCTGACCACTTGGTCAGCCACCCCTGGAAATTTTGCATCGTGGCCTGGAACCACTGGAATTTGCTCAGCCGGCTGGATGGAGATAGTCCAAGGCTGAGGGAAAGAAAAATATCAGCCACCTCATAGAACTGTTGTTAGGAGGAGTCATTACAAGTAAGGTTTTGAGAACACTTTGTAAGTTCTGTTCCATAGAAATGCTAAATAAAAATTTGAATTTTCCCCTTGTAGACTAGCTGAGTCTGCTATCTACTTACTGAAGGGAAGAATTCTGGGTGAATGGAGCAGTGTCTAAACTGAACACTGAGATGAAAGAATAATGTACCAATTCTTGGTCAAGCAAAATTTAATTGGCATTGTTTGATCCATGATATATCATTATAGAAGTATGGGGAGGCTCCCTCTGTCCCTTACCCAGTGATTGGTTAGTAATTCATGTCCATAGGCATGTGCAAAGTGTGGGCCAGGTATACTAGTGTAATAGCTGTACAATTATTTTAGCATTTATATAGCATGTGAAGATACGCAAAGTTTTTCACACATGTTAATTCATCATATCTTTACAACAATCCTACGAAGTATGTGTTATTATTATCCCCATTTTCCAGATGAAGAGCTTTTACAAACCATCCTAAAGTTCACTAGGTTCAGAGTGTCTGAGGCAAGATATGAAATTTAGTTTTCTGAGTCAAGTCCATTATGCTTGCTGCTTAGGTGGTTATATATAGATTTGAGAGGTATCAACATAGAGATGATTCTTTTTCATGTCATGCATATTTTACATATATTTTAATTTTTATTAAATATTTCCCAATTAATAGTTCATATTTAAATTTAATTGATATTTAAATTAGCATTGATTTAAAAAATTAGTTCCAATTCTTTTTTCTTTCCTTCCTCTATCCTTGAAAAGACAAGCAATATGATATCAATTAAGCATGTGAAATTATACAAAACAGTTCCATATTAGCCATGTTGCATCAGTAAATACACATGTACACATAAACACACACACAAAACAAGAATAATAAAGTGAAAAATACATTTCAATCTGCACTTACAGTTTATTAACTCTCTCTCTGAAAGTAGATAACATCAAGGGGCCATTGGAAATGTCTTGGATCATTGTCTTGATCACGGTAGGTAAGTCTTCACAAATGATCATAGTTATAATATTTCTGTTACTTTGTACATTGGTCTCCTGGTTTTGCCCATTTCTCTTTGCATCAGTTCATAAAAGACTTCCAAGGTTTTTGCTAAAACAATCCTGCTCCATCATTTCTTATAGCACAATAGTATTTGATCACAATCATGTACCACAACTTGGTTAGCCATTCCTAAATTGATAGGCATCTTCTCAATTTCAAATTCTTTGCTACCACAAAAAGAACTGATATAAATATTTTTATATTTTCCCTTCTCTCTAAATCATTGACATAATATTTAAGCATATGAGAGCTGATGAGATCACCAAGAGTGAATATATAAAGAAGAAAAATTTTTTTTTTCTTTATTTTCTTTATTTTTTATTTTTTTAATTAAAGCTTTTTATTTGTATAACATATGTATGGGAAGTTCCCCAACATTGATCTTTACAAATCTTTCCAATACAAATTTTGCCCCCAGTCCCCTCTCCTCCCCTAGATGGCAGGAAGTCCACTACATGCTAATAATGTTGAAATGCTTGAGAAGTTATGCAAGAAAAATCCTATCTACAAGAAAAAAAAAAAGAATCCTAGAAAGGCAACACAATGCAAACAA